>PNEQ01092657.1:0-68146 GCA_003012365.1 Medauroidea extradentata
AATTTAGATGTGAATGTATCATTGAGTAATAAATACTTTTTAGGTGATTTTGAGTGAATCCCATGTTTTGGAAGCGTGACATAATTCCTAGAATGGGAATTATTTTATTTTTTACATATTCAATATGCTGGTCCCATGATAAGTACCTATCCATCTTTATTCCTAAGAAAACAATAGATTCTACTTCTTCGATTAAGTTTGCTGCAAACATCTCAACTCGACATTTCAGAGACCTATTTTAATGTTCATATTCAAATGTTACTTTGTAATGCTTCTGCAATGCTTGCTGAGGAATATGTAATTTACTAATTTACTAACTAAAGTTTCTGATACGTAGCTGAAACATTCTGATTGTAATATTGCATTGAAATATTTCTAAAATAATTGTGAAACATTGAAATAAAACGTTATGTAGGCGAGACATCGTAAAGTTTCAAAAACGCTTCTGAAACACAACTGAAACATTGTGTGCTGTATGGGCAGTTACATCCAAACGTTATTATTATATTATAAAAATAATGCACTACACATTTACATATTTTACCTACATGTTGGCGGAGCTTGGAAATCGGTGAATCAGTACATCGGGATTAATCGAACTGTTGTTTTCACACGAAACGACGAAACACCGGCAGATATTACTCGTTATTTACACCAAATTTTCATTTAAATTTGAGTTCTAAATGGTTAATACGCAAACAAACACATTCAAAAATGTGCACATAGTATTAAAACACACTTATAATAACATCCACGTACTATTTACTAAAAATTGGCGAAAAAGGCTTCGAATAATAACGACTCATTCAAAAACATCTGCAAACACCGAACTACCAGAACCAACAGACACACAAGAGCATATGTTTGCTTGAAATTAAGAACATAAACATTTTAATTTCTACGCTTATTATGATTAGAGAAACACATTTGTAAATATTTAAGTCAAATATAGTTCAACACATGACTAAAACGGCTATGCATTAACGGTGTCAATGAATGAGTCAAAGAAATATTTAGCTACACTAGCGTAGCCTAACGGTGGCAAAGGTAAATACATGAAGGAACCAGCCAAGCTATTACAGTTGCTACGGGCTGGTCCTACAGGCCCTGCTTCCTTCTCTTACTAGCGCCTAGAGGAAGACCGTACTCACGGCCGTAGAAGAACAGGTCTGGACACTCGCCTGGAAACCTGACCCTTTTGTTGTTTGGCTGCAGTTCACCAAGTTACCAAGAATATTGTGTTTTATTGGCGCTGCAGTTAAGGCGGTCGGACTCAAACTCCGCCCACTTCCTTCTCACTAAGACAAAGAATTTATAAAAACGTATTTTTTTTATCAATTTATGAAATACTTCCCTCGTTCACAAATTTAAGAAAAGACTCCAGCAATCATGATTTACTTTATAAATTTAACAATGGAAAAAAGTGGGCGGAGTTTGAGTCCGACCGCCCTAACTGAAGCGGCAATAAAACACAATATTTTCGGTAACTTGACGAACTACAGCCAAACGACAAGGGGGTCAAGCAAAATACATTGGTAGATAGGCGAGTGTCCAGACCTGTTCTTCTACGACCGTGACCGTACTATACCCACCGTACGATAACCTGATACTTTCTGGAGGCCCTGCTTCTAGCGTGGATCTGTTTTCATACCAACTATGTATCCTTCCGCCAAACGTCAACAATAACATTGCCAGGCTGATGGCTGCATTGCAAGCCGACGTACTTTGTTCATCCGCCGCCACTAATTACGTCACCTCCAAAATATTGTAATATATGAGAAATGTAAATATACATTTTATTTAATTTCCTGAAATTGAACTCATTATGTACCGTACTAATATTCCATTTAATGATTTTCATTGTTTTAGCCGCTGTTCATAATATACAGAAGAACTATTTCTACGACATCAAAGCCAACCCAAACATCCTCCAACTATCGTATAACAGACGTGTTTAACTCACTTTTAAAATAATTATTACGAACAATTTTCATACTCGCGGACGCCTAACAATAAACATTTTTATATTTATTTATCTCACCGTATTTCTTTTTCATTTGCTAGCATAGCTGTATGGTAATAACGGAAGTATTCCTAGTAATTTTTTCAACAGTTTGTTTCTAAAAGTATCAACTTACCGTTCGGCGGGTATAAAACAGAAATGTGATTATGTGCGTGCGACACACCTCCGTGAATCGTAGGGGTAAGGGGTTGCATAGCAGTCCTAAGATTTAACGTGCACCTTCCTTTGACACTTTAACCAGGGGTGCCTATCCCCCCAGAACGTATGACGCAACTTCACCCTCCCCCCGTGACGAATACTGTTAAGTTCTCATATAAAACTATTTTGCCGACGTACACAGTTAAAAGTGGGGGGTCCGGTTGTCTTCCCCCAGTAAAAATTTGATTTTTATGTGCAAAATGCTGGTTTTGAAGCACTTTTTGAATCTAAATAAAAATTATACACCAGGTAGAAATTGTAATATTTTTAAAGATAAAATTTAATTTCGGTGAACAGCCTTCTCAAAGTTATATTTATCAAACCCGGAGCCTTGTACCCTTCTTGTGTTGGCACCACCAGTTATTGAGGGTCTCGGGAACGCCGACTGCCAGTTTAGGGCAGTATAAGTATTATTAAGTATTATATAGACATTAAGAAATATACTTGAACAAATATATAAATATACTATATATATATATATGTTGCACTAGTTAAACTTAAAATTTTCTGATTTCAGTTACACCGCAGAAAATTTAATTTATTTAAAAATGGTAAGTTTCAGTGCCAGCCATTGATATATGGCATGTAAAAGAGATGCGTAACAATCATATCATATTTCTTTGAACAACCACCTCCACATTCCCACTGCTAGTACGCCAAACGTCCAACCGTCAGATAAATGCATCGAAACTCACTCTATTGTAAAGCGTTCATTATTCTTAACCTCGCCCGCCAGTACTACGTGGCAGCAAATAACACGAAAAACTAATTTTTCATACTTCTTACACCTTATTGGATTAAATTTTATCAAAATTTTCTTAACTCAAGAACTACCGGCTTGGTCAAATTAAATACAAATAAGAATTTCCAATCCAGAAGTTTGGGTTTGATCCCCGGCAAAGTCATTACATTTTAATTTTTTTTCCTGTTCGAACGATTAATTTACGGGATTAGGAAAGAACAGCTGCATGGTACATAATATATGTACTATGCCTACAAAGGTTGGACCGAAAATAAAAGGCAAATAAAAATTATTGTAAAAATGTAAGACATTTAATTGTTTTTAATTAACTTATTAATCAACAAGTTCACATTACTTATTGATTTGTGTAAACGGATTGGTGTGAATGGTATCTTAATGAAAATTTATGTAAAATAATAGTTTCATTACAGAATTGTTAGCGTATTCGTATAACATATTTATGTTTCTAGTTGTGAAGGAAGTAAATTTTAATTGTTTTAATAATTCTTATATTCGTAAGAGACTTCGTTTGTAGGCTTACATTGTTACTATTTTTTACAGTAATGAAAATTTTCTAGCTTTCATAGTTTTTGTATAACGGCATGCCAAAACCAAAATTTACATAAAACGGTTTTATACAGGAAACGAAAACCAACTGACATAAATAAATGAAAAATATTCCCACTGAAGAACAGTGTCGCAGGCTACGTCTAGACACAAATAAAAAAAAATTGCTTCGAATATTTTTTGTAATTAAAAAAAATTATGCATTTTAAATAAAAATGCGTAAATCTTGTGTATTTTTTTAAATACAAAAAAAAATATTAATGCAATGTTTTTATACACGTTCAGTTGTAGCCCGCGACACTGTTCATCAGTGGGAATTATTTTGTTTCTGTAAGTCAATGGTTTTCGTTCCTTGTATAAAATAGTTTTATGCAAACTTTGGCCTTTATTTGTCATTATTCAAAAACTATGAAAGCTAGAAAATTTTCATTACTGTGGAAAATAGTCACAATATAAGTCTACAAAACAAACAATAGGCCTATATCATAAAAATATAAAAATTATTAAAATAATAAAAAATTTGCGTGAACTACCTTATAAAATAATAGCATTCAGAATTTCAATGAAAAACGTCTCCTGAACTTTAAGTGAGTGAGACGAACTATGTCACGCATTTCGGTAACCTTTTTTTTATACGAATTTAAGCGATGACTGTATAATTTCATGACGAAACCGGCTGAATAAAACATCAGATAATTTCTTTCATATGGTTTCATATTATCACGTGCAGCTCATGTGTAAAAATATCTGTTAAAGATGTAAACCCAGTAACCAGCGGCAATCGTCCAGCCCGATTCCCACATGTGAAAATCCTTTGAATAAAAACCCGAATTGTCTTCAATTGCCATCAACCCAGCCCCCGGAAAATAATCTGTGAAAAATTTTATCGTCATTTATACAGCTGAGTACTGATTGATGATCTTGTTAATTAACTCACATCTCCGATTTTCTTTCCGATGTTTTTCCTTCTTGGAACACTCTCTTCTCGACATATGGCTTCCAGCTATCACCATCGCAGTTCTCAAACTGAATTATTTTGTTTTTGACAGCCAAATCATTTTTAGTTTTGTAGACATGCTTTTTTCTGCAATGTTCCGACCACTTTTGACTGTCTTACTGTTCCATTGCACAATAGTTGTAAACACTTGTATTTAAAGTTTTTTTTTATTTTGACATTGTTAATTTCGCAAAAAAAAAAGGCACTTATAACTCTTCTTGAAATATTAAAACACTATTGGAAAAATATGCATCCCCACAAGATGCTGATAACTCAAAACAATCGACATTCACGCTCACATGAACTGTACGTGACTGGCGGAAACCTCCCTAGATATGCGTGAGGACTTGGTACAGTGCTGACCAATTCTTGTAAAACAAGGTGATGGATATAACTTGGCCACATTTCCTTGCAGAGAGAGAGAGAGAAAGAGATTGCTCGCTTTGTAGGTACTGATAGACAGATGTGCGTCACGTGGGCAGTCACGCCGGAGCGGGGGGGGGGGGGGGGGGGGGGGGGGGGGGGGGGGGGGGGGGGGGAAAGAAGCAGACTCATGTATGTTGCGAATATGCACGTACCCAAAAAAAACCGGAGGTCCGGGGTCTCTCTCCCGGAAGATTTTGAATTTAAAGGTACACACTGGTGCAGTTAATATGTTTCCGCAACTCAGAAATATTGAATATATTGTAGCCATAACCACACATTAATTTTTTCAAATAAAGTTAGAAATGTATTACAAATACCATAAAAATTTGGTTGGGGGGGGGGAGAAACATATACTTTGCTCCCCACACAAATTATTTGGGGGGGGGGGGGCAACCGCCCCTGCTGCCCCCGCAGCTCCGACTGAATAGGAAAAGCTTCCAAGTTGTTTTCTTTTATCTCCCATCCCAATCAGCCATTGCTATTTTCCTCACATAGAAGAATCCCTTAGAACTTATGAATTTTAAATCATTTTTCCAGTTTTCTCCACCCCCCTGGAATTTCTATGACGCAACCTGCGTTATAACCCCCTCCCCCTTTTTGTAGGCACCCCTGTTTTAACCTTACCTAAACTGACAAACTAATTTATATTAACTGTAACTATCATTTGTGACTGGTAAGGTAGGGGGAGGGGGTGGACTGCGAAGAACGGCGCTCAGAACGTTATATCTGTAGTACGAGCCTTTATTTATGCGCTAACACTAGCCTTGGAGAGGGGTGATGAGGAAAGACAGGCCTCGTCACGTGGTGCCACGCTGCGGCCGTACTGTGAACTATGCGAACTACATTCATATCGATGTGCGCGTTGCCCTGTGAATTCTCCGGGCTCGCGATAGAGCCGTAAAGTCAGTAGCCCTAAATTCATTAGCCCTAAATTCATTAGCCTTAAAACTTTGTTGTAATGAAAACTGGCAGTAGCCATAAAGTAATTTGCCCTACATCGTATTATATACCGTATATTTTTAATATTCGTGTAGCCTATAATCTGACAAGAAAGTAGGAAGTTACTATTCTTTCTCACAGATGTCTCTACTGTTCGTAACCAGCAGCAAGTGCAGAGCCAAAATAATTTCTTTTGCTATAAAGTATATTTGGAAGTTTTTGTATATAAGTGTTTGATAAATAATGAATTATGTTTAAAATATTTCAACGTATAGTAAAACCTTTTTTACCACGAAATTACTGTAAAGTAGGAAAATATAACCAAAGTAGTTCCGAATTTTAACAGATATTTTTATAATTATTTGCGTTAAGGGGGCGTTTGGCCGAAAAAAATTATTGTTATAATATTTTCAGGCGCGGCTCCCGGATTTTGACATAGGTAGGACTGTATATGAGGAGAAACACTTATCCCCCAATAAAAGGAGGGGGTCCGGGGGTCCTCCCTCGAAAAATTTTGGATTTAAAGATGCAAAAAGGTGCTGCTGTAGCAGTTCTCGTGTCTAAACATTAAATATAATTTTGGTAGATTTATTAATATATTTTTTTAAATAGACATTCTGTTAAGGAGCCTCCCTAGGCCCTAGTAGAGGAAATCAAATAACGTTTCAAACAGTTACCGCTATTTCATTTTCTCAAACAGTATAAAACAATTAAAGATATTAATTTTTTTAGACCAAAATTCACAAAATTCTCAAACATAATGAGATTTTAAATTTTTTTTTTTGCAATGGGAATTTACAATTATAATTTATTGGTTTGTGGACATTCGCCACTGCTCATGTTTTGTTAATCAAACATTTGTTGAATGACAAAGTACAGAAATGTACAAAAACAGACATAAAAACACACAAAAAACAGAGAGACAATCCCAGAAGAATTCTGTCAGTTTTTTTTTTTTAAATTAGACTAAGAATTCTAAGGGTAGAATTCAGTCGAATATCGACACAACACCCAGACACCACAGACAGACACAAATTGAACCAGGTTTCCAAAATGAAAAAAGATGGAAATAGACAAAAATCAGTGAACAGTGGACAACAAAGGACAACACAACACAACACAACACAAGTTAACAACAACGACATCTGACCGAATCCCTCTGGGATTGCTTATTTTCTCTGTTTGTTGTGTGTGTTTTATGTCTATTTTTTCGTTCATTTATATACTTTGTCATTTAACACAAGCTTGATCAGCAAAACATGAGCAATGGTGTATGTCCATAAACCAATCAATTCTACCCACAAACATAATTTTAACAAATTTAACATGCCTTTGGACTATTGTAATTTTTTAGAACAAGGTTCAAAAATCCACAAAAGTAATTTTAACAAATATAACATACCTTTGGATTACTGTGTGAGCATATGAAGTAACAAGTAGATGGAGAAAAACAAGGGTAGCTATGTGGAAAGTTACGCCAAGTTGAAATCACATCAGAGAGTCCTGTCTAGACATCGGATTGACATCATAGCTCAGTTGTTTTTAAGGTTCTCTAATCACAAAGTTTCACATTAAACAAAACTGCACCGTTAATTTAATGCACTATAGTTAGTGTTTGCTTTTACACTTTTAACTTTACTATATCACACTGTATTTCAAAATGAAAATATTAAGTCAAAAACACGTTCCAACTAAATGGTAACTTAAATAACGCGTGGACACCCGTCACTTGTACGTGAATGAAAAAGTACAAAAATTAACAAAAAAAGACATAAAAACACATAAAAAAACGTCGTTCTTTTCTTAAAGCAAATTTCGCAATAACTTGTTATGCAGTGCTCACTTTATCGTGAACGGCCTATATAGGGTAATGGCCGTACGCAAGGAGGGAGGTTAGAGACTTCAAACGACTTTTATAAATATAAAGAAATGGATGTAAACACAATTGAAATATAAAAATAAAAAAAAAACAAAATAAAATAACTCGTAAGACCTTAAATATCAAAGGCGCCTAAATATCCCAATAAATTCAGTGAAATAATAGATATGGAATGGTAGATTCTAATGCATGGTCGTAGAATTACAGGTCTGGACATTCGCCTATCTACCAATGCATTTTTCTTGACCCCCTATTTGTTTGGCTGTAGTTCGCCAAGATACCGAGAGTGTTGTGCGTCTTCGGCGCTGCAATCAGGGCTTCCGGGCTCAAACTCTGCCAACTTTTTTCCAGTGTTTACATTATAAAGTAAATAAAGATTGCTGGAGCCATGCTTTAGGATTGTGAGCAAAGTATTTCATAAATTGACAAAAAATATGTTTTGATAAATTGTTTATCTTTATAATGTAAACACTGGAAAATGGTGGAGGGAAGTGGGGCGGAGTTTGAGCCCGACTGCTCTGATCGCAGCGCCAAAGACGCACAACACTCTTGATAACTTGTTTGAACTGCAGCCAAACAACAAAGGGGTCAAGTTTCCAGACGAGTGTCCATACCTGTTCTTCTACTGCTGTGTTCTAATGGTAATTCCCCCTATTGCGAAATACTCGCGTATAGGGAGGGTACGTTGTTTATGGCTTTCTGTCTCGTCTACTGTGAAGTCATAAATAAGACAAATTTTGAAGTTATCTGAAAAGGACGTCCAGTAAAAAAAACCTTTGTATTTGATAAATTGTTATGGTGGTAGCCACACAGAAAATCGAGTTTTGAAATTTTTATCTTACTTCTCTGCCCTATGGTTCGGTAAAGTGCTCGACTATAAATTATGTTCTTTAAAATGTATATCAATGATGTCACTTCTAATTTACTTAGTATTTTTAAATTGACATTAATTTATTATTTGGTATGAAGTACGTTTTAATTCGTGTGAAATAATAGGCTACAAAAAAAAAAAAAGTTTACTGTAACGCTTACGTGTGAAGGAGGAACGTCTAAAACTTATGATTCCACCTCGAGAAAGCTGTTGCAAGTCGAGGCGATTATACGGCAGAATAATACAAATAAACTATTATTTTTGGCGTAATAGGTTTACAAATTCAGTATATGTAGAAACACGCTACTTTAGAGAGTATTTTTAATGTGTTTCAGCTGGGTTTTGAGTGAAAATGTAGTTACGATGTTATATATATATATTTTTACTAATTAACTAAGTCGCGTACGAAAAAATAAAGTTCATAGGAAGCGCCATGGTGTGTACGACAGGTCATGAAATTTTGGTACAATTTACTGCAGTGATGTCGCTAAACGAGCGAGTTAAGTGACAAGTTGTGTCTGTCACTAGTGCAGCGTAGCATGGCTGCTGTGCGGGTCTTGCTAGCAGCCCACAAGTGCGCCATTTATCAGACAGCCCGCCCCCCCCCCCTTCTTCCATGGTTCGCCAGACCGGGGCGCGCTCTGCGCATGCGCCAGCAAGGTCAGACGGGCTGCTCGCCGCACAGCCCTGCATAGTTCAGACCATAGAGGAAGTAAAGTATTCAAGAGTGGACACGGCCGTGTTAACCAACGAGCTGCTAAAAAAGGGGCATCATTCACCGGCAACTTCGGAAACTAAAACTTTTAGTTTACAGGTTGGCAACACAAAGACGTTATCTAACCAATATTTGGGAAAGTAGAACATTTGCACGCCCCCTTCTGCGCGTGAATAAACATAATCGCAATTATTTGTAGAACAGGGGTATCTCCTGATCTTCCCCATTATTATAAAATTTCAGCCGAATACTTCCACAGACACCAAACAATTTACGATTCGTAGCCATCACGAGCAGTCACGAGGTCGCGCGTCTCATGGTAGACAACTTAACCGAAAATATGTTGTAATTGAAAATGTCAATTACTATAAATTAATAAATGCCTAATATTTACGCAATAAATGCTTGACACTCTAATATCATAAACCACCAAACATTGCATTTATATTACACATAATGTTTACTTTGTAATGTTGTCGGTGAATGATGCCCTTCAAATTAGTGGCCCTAGCCACCCTATTCTGTGTCCACCCCCTGGTTCAGACCGCCCGAGGCAGGAAACACGTACACAAGTAAATCTTTACAACTTTCTCGCATTCCTTAGAAGTCGCGAACGGCTGACGGTTTTGAAAAGTACGTAGTTCAAAAGCTATAATTACAAATTATCTTCTATAACACCAGCTGTGAAAATGAAAATAATTATTATTTACTGTAATTCCCTAATTATGTATATATATATATATATATATATATATATATATATATATATATATATATATAAATAAATATACCTTTTACTTGGTCGTCCGACATTTATTACCCTATTATCTACACGAAGGCCTAAATTAGAGAGTAATAAATTTAAATATTTATGTTTTTCTGAACTATCTTGAAGGCGTTACTAAAACCTAAAAATACAATTTTATTTCACTCAGCTTTCAATGATTGATCCTCAATTCTTTCGTGCAATACGTTGCATGACCTATCGAATGGAGATATTCTGAAGATATTTTTTCATAACTTATTTACCAAAAATTGCCAAACTATTTTGTCACTCATAAGTTGTCACATTGATTTCTCATTCCTGTTTGTGAATGTTTCAGATTTACAAAGGTTTAGCACTGTTTGTTTTCAAAGGAAAAAAATAGTGAGCTGTTGTACTACTTGCTTTAAATTACACTATTTTAAAACTGTAGTAAACCACAATCCAACTCTTAACCGTTAAAATAATTATAGTTCATTCGCCGAGATGTGAGAGTCGTAGTTTGTAAACAAGAGTGTGTGATACTAGTATAAACGGTAAGGGGTGTACAAGCTACTAACCAGCGCGCGCTGCTGCAGTGTGATGAGATTTAAATTGGTGACTGGTCAAGCGAGTGTTCGTATTTTTTTTCTGATAGTGTTTTAATCAGACAGAAACGTCAGCTGTAAATATGTTTCACTGTTACAGTCGAACGTAAGTAAACACATGTACGCCCAACTAGGGCTACTATGTGCTGTTTATTCACTTATCGATCGTATCGTGACACATACACTGCATGTTCGGTATAGTAATTATATCTACAACACGTGCAACATTAATTACGTCAATTACATCTAAACTTAGCATAATGTCTATAAAATGGTTTGTGTGTGTGTGTATATATATATATATATATATATATATATATATAGAGAGAGAGAGAGAGAGAGAGAGAGAGAGAGAGAGAGAGTACGTGACGGTTTTGTTAAAAGTATAATGCAAATATCGTTAATGTGGAATTAATGTATTTAAAACATTATTTTATGGGTTCCATAACACTGTCAGTTACACAATACAGATGGTTTGATAATAACGAGAATTTTATAATGTTAATGAACGCCTACTGTATAATATTATATTTCTCCACTGTGATGTGCAACACGAAGATTTAATTTTAATTCCCTATATACATTTATTGTTAAATAATCATTGCGTTACTTTATTCTGTTTTGTGTGTCGTTTCACATGTTATTCTTACCGTTTTTGAATAGTTACAATATGTGTGTCAATATCAGTGTCGATTATTTTACATTTCTTCCAGAGGACATTGGTATGGCATTGCCGTCTACCTGAGAAATAGGGTTTTATGCCCGGTTTTCTGCATTGTGTATCATGCTGGACGATGTCGCTGTTCGAAGAGATTTCTCGGGGTTCTTCGTATCTATCTCATTCACACTCATATGTTCCCATGACTTTATGTGTCCATACTCGCCTAAATACCACTAATTCATGCATGGTCTTCTACGCTCAATACCTATATGCCACTACACGTGGCGAGCACTACGGACACCCCTGATTACAAGCTGCAATCACGTGAACACTGCGAGTTTTCATTGACAGACATTACCTTCGATCACGTGCATGTGCTTCGCGCGCTCTCACTTGAACACGAATGGACAGTAGTCAGCAGCTGTTATCTGGTCATTCATATTTCTTCCCTAAAGTCGCTACATTTAAAGGTCTTTAGACCTAAAATCGGTAGCCCTAAAGACTGTAGCTCTGAAGTCATATGCCCTCAAGTAATTTCCCCTACAGTCACTAGCCCTAAAATCAGTTGTAATTTTATATATACGTGTCATTTAGTAACGTTATTTTATTTTTATTAGAAATTCTTACTAAGTAATAATTGGTGTAATGTGTTTACAATGCAACTATATTTGTCACGAGTAATGCCTTTCCACCAGCTGGTGGCGAACATTGCAAATCTGTAGTGGATTTTCTGCAGGTAAGAAGACGGTACGACTAGAATCCCACCTCAAGAGCTATGGCAGTCTCTGTTCTAAAATGTTTTAGTCAATATCGGCGGAGTTCGACCCTCCGGGGCAGTTCGGAAAATAGTTTGGCAGAGGTAAGTTGGCAGGGGTTGGAATGATGTGGTACGAGGACGGGATGGAGACTGTGTAAAGGAGAGGAACATTTTCCAGCCAAGCACATCAATTTTTTTTTCTCGGAGACTCGACAGTTCCAGTTCACGGGATATTTATTTCACAATTTAAACTAAAAGGTATTGCGCATTTGAGAACTGCGTCGAGGAAACACTAAATCGTTAGCTTTATGGAGCGATATATCTGTCCTGCCCCGCCTCCTTTGCCCCAGGATGTGCACCCATCCCTCTATTCTCCTTCACCGTATTGTCGTCATCGTCCTTTGGCATCACCACCATCGCCGGACGTTTGTAATACGGTTCATCACAGTTTCTATAGGCGGTTCCGAATAAAGTGAGCACTCGTAAAAGCTCTGCTAAAGTTCTATATTCAGCTAATTTGTCTCGTGTCGCGCGTAACGGCTAACGACGGGGAATGTCTTATCTCTCTGGACACGTCATCTGATGTTTGCGTGTGTAAGATAATGAATTGTAAAGTTAGCAAGAATCTATACTGTTTAGTTTAAAAAGTTTATTACTTACACAAAATTCAATTATGACGACTTTGGTAGCTTTTTGCTTCAGCATGTTTGTTTTAAATAGGAAAATACGAGGAACTATATTGCGTAATTTCGCTGCCAACTACACAATCAGTAAGGTAACTAGAGTTAATGTTGAATTATATGCAGTAACAGCTAGTGATATTTTTCAAAAGTAAATATTTTTGTGCTCACTTTATCCCGAATGACTTACCATGGCTGTATAAGAGTAGTCAGTATAAGGAGTGTCCAGACCACGGCCGTAGAAGAACAGGTCTGAAACTCACCTGGAAACTTGACCCCCTTGTTGTTTGGCTGCAGTTCACCAAGTTACCGAGAATATTGTGTTTTATTGGCGCTTCAGTTAGGGCGGTCGGACTCAAACTCCGCCCACTTCATTTCCACTAAGATAAACAATTTATCAAAACGTATTTTTTTATCAATTTATGAAATACTTCCTTCGCTCAAAAATTTAAGAAATGGCTCCAACAATCTTTATTTACTTTATAAATTTAACAATGGGAAAAAGTGGGCGGAGTTTGAGTCGGATAGCCCGGATTACAGCGCCAAAAAATATGACATTCTCGGTAACTTGACGAACTACAGCCAAACAAGGGGGTCAAGCAAAATACATTGGTAGATAGGCGAGTGTCCAGACCTGTTCTTCTACGACCGTGGTCCTGACACAAACGCAAACTAAGCTCACCGCGCGAATTCGGGGCTGAATTGGAGACGAAAATTTAAGCTGCTAAATGTAGCACAATAACATTTTACATGCACAATGTGGCAACATAGCACTGTAGTTAGTCTCTTGCGATCCACAGATATCTGACTTATCTTACTACTAGTGTTATGACCTGCATATTACGGGTCCAGGTTAAAATCCCTAACAGTCCAAACATAATCCTACGTTTATTTGACGTAGGCTAATATGTATATAAAATAATACCTGGACGTGGAGCGCAAGAAGGGAATTCTCCGCGCAGTGATTACATACTGTGCATGTGTAATGTCTTGTAAAACATTTTGAAATTAACATTTTCATTTCCAGTTTAGCCCAGGATTCGCGTGGTGTCCGTATTATGTCTTGGTTTCAGGATATCCTGTACACTCACTAAGTACGCATATATTCTTACCTGGTACCTACCAGTTGAAATTGCGACAGGTTAACACCTTCCCATACTGGACTATGATGGTAATATCAGAACTAACAGAAAATAAAGAAAATTATACACTGAACTATACAGGGTGTAAATGAAAGTATGTTACAAACTTCGTGTGGTGATTCCTTGTGGAAAATGAAGTACAGTTACGTAAGACGACTTTTCGCTTAGCACACTTCGTAAGGGAGAAATACGCCCTCGAAAAACGAATTTCAAATTAGTTTATTGGTACAAAATCGTAAACAACATAACATTAAATCATAATCCGCCGGATAATGTGTTCTGCAAACACTTATCGACAGTCCGTGAAAAATGTGTTTCGAATAACTTACACCGTCATCAAAATAATGGGGGTGGTCACCCCCTTTCCGGCTTAGACGTTGGTACCATCACATTTTATGGACATGAAATGCTATAATTTGTATCAAGAGACCCCGATGAACAAAAAAGGTCGTCTTGTTGTTACACTGTAAAGTGAAGCAAGTCCGAGAAAATGGCCAAAATACAGTACGTAGATTTAGTGGGCTGACACTTAGGCAACACACAATACACCGAATGATACGGTACTGAAAACAAGTATAGCAAATACTTTACTGTAATTAAAACGTTCACAGCCGCATAAGTGATACATGTTTACATGAATATCACAACAAGTGCTCGAATGTTCGGCCACCTTCAGTAATACATGCATTGCAACGATGCAACAAGGACAGTCGCACACGCTAGAACAGGTTGGCATTCGTCCGTATCACTTCGCCTGCTGCAACGATGCGTGCGACGAACTGCTCGGCCGTGTCCACTGGCGTCTCGTAGACAAGGCTCTTCATGTGTCCCCACAGGTAGAAATCCCGGAGTGATAGATCAGGGGAGCGAGGAGGCCACGTGACAGGTCCTCCCCTGCCTATCTGGAAATACTTGGTTGAGGTACTCACGAACAGCACGAGCATTGTGAGGTGGTGCCCCATCGTGTTGTAGCCACATGCGGTCACGTATCACGTAACATACTTTCATTTACACCCTGTATATTTAAATCGTTTAGTGGGTCCGCAATTTAAATTAACCGGAAAAAAGTAATTATGAAAAACTTTCCATTGCTGAACTAAAAAAATAGTAATATCAGCTTTTCAAAGCTTAAAACAATTAATTTTTAATTTATAACTATACGTATATTATAACATACTTATGTATTCATTATTTATAATTTTTTCAGGAATTCTATATACAAGTAACAAAGAAAATTTAATGGCATACACATACTTTCATAGGTATGATCTTTGAAAGAACTGTGCAATGGGAGTTCATGACTGGATTTGTTTGTATGGACATACTCCATTGCGAAATAAATGACTGTCACAAGAAAACTAAAAGTAAAAATAAGACAAGAAAACATAAAAAGCAGAGTATGCTTTAGTCATCAGGATACATACACAACATGAAATTCCAAAACTGGAATATGGTGAGATAAAACAAGGAACAAACAGAAAATAAAAGAAATAACAAAAATATAAAAAACCTAAGTTGACATGCGACACAAAGATGAGACGAAACAAAAACACAAACAGAATTACAGCAAACGACACAACGATGAGACTACACAAAGGTGTCGGACACTAACAGAAAAAACGACAAACAACACAAACGATGAGACGAAATAAAACACAATAGTTTTCCAAACAGTCAGTATGAACGACGTTTCGGGAACTGGAATCTGTTCCCGTCATCAGGTAGACACACAGGGTTCAAGAACACGAGTGCGACTGATGAGGATACTGGAAAAACCATGGGTTTATATAGGGTAAAGCCCCTTATCGTGCTCAGCCAATGGGAGACGAGCTGTCTCCTGATTGGTCGTGCAGCATGTCTTGAATCTGATTGGTTGTGGTGGGTTGGGTGTTTGTTTTTATTTTGTGCTGTAAATTTGTTTCTCTTTTAATCAATGCGATCCACATATTTTTAATTCAATGCTCTGTTGACTGAAAATATTACTATTGCTAATAATAAAGGCTGATTCTTTTATTTTTCTTTTAATTTTGTCAGTTTCCTGTGTAAGTGGTTTAGATTCTATGTATGTCCATACAAACAAATCAAGTCACTTTCATAGGTAATAGATAAAATACATTTCGAAAATACTAAATTTTAGTCTTGAGTAGTACATAACCTCCACAAAACATCATAATCAGCCCCAACCAATATGGCGGCCGTAGCTAGTATGCTGAAACACCTAACAAGTTAGCATCTTCGTGCACTTGCCAAGTGTAGAACCTATGTATACTACACTGAGAATTCGGACAAAGCGACCTCACTGGTGTTCGGAAGTACGCATACTTGAAGAGAGTTTGGATACAGCCTAAAATACAGTCGTGAAAATGTGGCGAAACGTAAGCATCACTTCAGTTCGTATCAGTAACTTCACCGATAAAAGGATCAACGCGCACGTGACATTAAATGCAGGCAAACATCACAACTGGTAGATATTTTCTGGCCGGTAAGTGACCATTTTGGTTTTGGCCGTGTTTATAGATGTTCGTGTCGTGTGGGAATGCAAAGAAGTAAAAAAGTAAACGGTAATAGATCACTTTCCGGCACGAAAAACTAGTTTAATTAAACATACAATAGGATTGAGTTATCTTGTTTTGGGTGTGCGGTATGAGCATGCAGCAGCGCCAGAATGAAGGGTTGGGAGAAACGGGAGATCCCTGAGAAATCTCGCCTACCATAGGGAAAGTTCGGTATGTTTTCCACTTGTGATCGCTTCTTTGAGAAAATTGACTTAAAAATAACGAAATGTTGAGAAAATTTTCAAAATTTCAGAACGAAGCATTTGTATACAGGCAGGACGACAAAGGAACATTCCTCGCACACTCCCACAGTAACGACTTCTTTGACGTCGAGGAAGGGGAGGGAAGGCGAGCCTTGGTGGTTGGGGGGGGGGAGGGGTAAGAGAGGACAGTAGAAAATCTTACCTAACAGCTTGTATGACCCGAGCATACCCGTCTCTAGTTTGTATGCAGATGATACAAATCTCCCGCGAGACATTACCACCAACCTACCGGGGGAAACTGTGACGAAAGAGAGGTGGGAGGAAGAGACCTAATGACGAACAGGTTATTTGGAGGACGACCGTATATATTCTTCCAAGCAATCCTAAGCGCGGTCTTGAATATAAATGCAAATTGAGAACATTACCTGGTTGTAATATTTTGCTGAGTGGTGACGTGAAAAAATTCATCGCCGACTATTTCTAAGGTTCGCCATTCACAGCCGGCTTTCTGGGTCAAATGCATTACCAAGCTATGGCGGTGCAATCTCGTCAGACATCGATAGGCAAGGGGGGAGGGAGTGATGTGTAAGATGAGGATGGTAGGTACTCGTCTTCGATCACGTTGCACTCCACGAGTGGAACGTGTTGTGACTGAAAGATATGCCCCAGATATTTTATGTGTTTAGCACCCTTTCGTACCCTTGTACTTTAATTAACACCAAATAATATTATTTAGCAAGTTTTCAGCTAGCAAATAAGTCTATCCATTTGTTAAGTTTTGTAGTTTGAAAGACTGCAATGTACTTGGAACACTTTGAATGGAAAACTGATCTGGTTTACAAAGTATTCATTTACTCTCTATAAGTAGGTCAACTTAAAAAAAATTAAGGCTCGTTGGTCAGACAAATGCTGCATGTTATCTCACACTAAATATAACTAATCTACTACATAGTTTTTGCTATAACCTCTATCGTAGACAAATGATGACTGTTAATGACAGAAATTATTACTAAACTGTATTTGAAAAAAAAATTTTTAATGTGTGAATACGAAAGCAAATTCAAATTGAACCATTAAATTCAAAATGAGCGAGAAACGATTCTTATGACGTTTTAATTTGCAGTAATAATTCTTCGTTTTCTAAAACAAAGAAAATAATAATTTAACCTTCTACGTCTAATAATTACAAGGTTTCATTAAACACGCACAAAATAGTTCTTAAACGTACGATAATATGTAAATTAGATACTCTATCACTAAATTAAATCTGAACTTTTCTTATTACCCGCTCAAACTCTATCCGACTACACATTGCACCAGTGTTAAGATCAGTTAGTGCTCGCCAAGGTGTCCTAGATTCCAGGTATATGAAACGTTTTATTAATCTTTTAAATTTATTAAACTAGTTCTATATTCATAATGAATAGGAAAATTCCGTAGTAATTTTTCTACGCCCCTGGTAATTGGAATGAAAAAAAAAAACACTAAAAATTATTAATTAATACCGTTGCTTGCGGTCTTTAGCAAACCGCAAAGTAAGCGAGGCAATTTATATATATAGGTTGTAAAAGTATAAAAAAATCAGAGCAAATAAAGAACGAAAATAAATAAAATAAATCCATTTTTGTTATAAGGCAATAAAAAAAATTATTGAACCTTTTTATTAATTAACTGGTAATCTGCCTGTCAGTTAACTTGACAGCCTAGCAGTGAATTATTAAAGCTTAATATAGTCTGACATGAATACAAATTATATAAAAGTACAGAGTTCATTGTGGGGTTTCTTTACGAAAACAGCTCTATTCATACTCATATATAAAATTATTTCATTGAAGTGTGGTTTGTAATGATTTAAATCTCATGCAAAACTGCCGGAGACCACTGTAAATCTATGGGTGCAAGAGACAATTAGTTATTACCAGGTCTATTTCAATACATAACTTTCGAAAATCTTGCCATACAAAAGCAGTATGCAACTGTTAAAACAAAAATGTAATAATTGTTACATACTGTATATCAAATTCTGCTTGCTCAAAATTTTAGTTTTGGATGAACTTCATGCAGATATTAATTTTTCAAGAGTTAATTTATAATTTTCTTAGAATAATTTACTTATCCGATTTGTTTTTACTGTTTTTACTTGTAAATAGAAACACACTAATGTTAGCTGTTGTAATAGTATTTTTTTAAAATACAATATGGTAATGTTTTAAGTTATTAAATTTATGGAACTTAAAGAAATTTAATAAGTTCGTACAAAGACTCCAATTAACAAAATAGGTAACTTGAAAGTTTCCCTCAAAACTGACCCATTAATATTGACTTACTATTTTAGAAGATTTACAGCAATATACCGCTTTTACAGTTTTGTTTGCTAAGCTCTTTAGTCCGATTCCAGGCTGTTGTGATAATGATCTCGAGCTAGTTGTTTGGCGCCGGCATTTGTCAAGGAACTTGCTAGTACTCGGGCGCTGTCGTCTGCGATGAAAGTTTCATGACGCCGGTGTAAGCCGCTTCAACTGCTGCACGACCTTTGACCCGGCCTTCTAACAACTAACTAGGTCTGTACAGTCGGGTAGCAGTAAGGTTTTGCCTACTTTCTTTACTTTTATGGCGTTTACAAAAAGGAACCCAGATAAATCGGTTACGGTGAAACTGTTTATTGTGTCTCTTCGAATAGTGACTCGGTCGAAGTTTTCTCGCGTTCGAAACATTTACCTACTGAATTAACTACCTGAGAGCAGAATCAACACATGTTAGCAGGTGATGAACGTCAAACAGAACGAAATTATATATAAACTAAAGAAAACAATACGACAGTTGAAATAAACTACGAGAACTATGCTCAGAATATTAAAATAAATACTATACAATTATTACATACGTACATGTTAGAACCGGCGAATCAACTGATGAAGCTAGAAAACTACAATTTACTATAACCTTGGAGTCAATGTTAATGTGCTATCTTTGTGCTGTACTTTAAGACACCTGATTTTTTTTCGAAATTATGCCTTGGCTAGTTACATTTCAAAATATTCTAGAACTTATTCATATTCACTGTAGTGACCGGATGAAAGTCTTGGGGTCCAGCTGCAAATCACAAACCTCTAGTATCGCAATATCATTATTATAGTGAACCTAGTCAAATATTAAACGTCTCTACCAGACTATTTATTGCAAACAGTATCATACATTTTAAAAAACTGCTTTTGGAACTTATGTATTTTTGCTACGATGTCTCTGACCCTTGCTACTATGTGTTTTTACAATACCAATAATCGTGTAATGTTTAAGGTCAGTACAATTTTAAGAATTAATAAAAAAAAGCAATTGGAGAGCATGTTGGATGATGAGGGGAACATTATCAACTATTCCACTATGATCTCACATTCGGAGCTGAATATTCCGTATTTATGTCCCTAATAATATACCACAATTAATAAAAGCTTCCAATAGCAAAAAGTAAGCCGTTATATATAAATGAATTTTCAAAATATAAAAAAAAAAAACATAATTTTAACAAATATTAACTGTCACAATTTTTTTCTGAATTATGTTTGTCGCACACAATTATTCTTGTCTTGACTATGTTAGTCATTTAGAAAACATTCATACATTGGTAATTTGTGTAGAGACATAGATTATGGTTCAAAAGAGTATTGGTTTCACCCAACACACACTACGAAATTTTGTTTCGTGGAAGTTTACAACCAAATTTCAGAAATCTCATTCACATTCTGCGGTCAACAATTTTGTAGGGGGATGTAGGAAAGTAACAGTTCAAGATGTTTATTTTTGTTTCGTCCCCAGTATACAAGCTCTTCTACAGTGATATCTTTTCTAATTTATATTTTATTCATCCATTTTTCAGTTAAATTTAAAGCGTCTTTCTTAAACCTTCATAGTCTCTCTTCGATTCATAAATTTAAACAACTAAATTTAAACTCGTTAAATATAACGATTTCCGCTATCTGAATATGCGTGACTTAATTATTTTAGGCATCATTCTGTCGATTTAAAAGATAATTGTAATTTTCTGAAAATACATTTGTGGTCATGATTAACGGATTCAACCGAGGCTACTGCAATTATTCTTTGGAATATAATGAATTACTACGATCATTATTTATAATCGACTATTATTGCACATCATAAAACAAATCTCAATGACAAAAGACGCGTACGTATTTAACATTGGCTAGCCAACCCTTATTGATTTATTTATAATGGTCTATTGAGAAATAAAAGGTTTACACACAAATACAATGTACCGTCTTATACGTTTGATTATTGATGCAAATTCACAGGCAATTTATAAAGGAGAGAAGCAGCTCTAAATTATATAATATTTGTAAATACCCAAACAAACAAATTAGATCTAGCATGTTGTAACATAGTACTAATAAGCAAAAGTAAAAAAAATTGTTTATAATGTAGAATACAACTAAGAATGAACATATTATGTTGTACGATTAATTTCTGTTCAAGTGACAACATATTTTGTACTGCGTGCTTAATATAATTATGTGGACACAATCAGTTGTTTTATGCTGTAAACAAACAGTAACATGAAACGTAGAGTTTTATTTAATGGGTGTTTCACGTGAACTCAAATACATTCACAGACTTCATAAATATACAATATGGAATGTGAAAGGAAATCATCCAGGGTCTGTAATAAGGAACCATCCCATCACGCTCCTGGAGCGGTATCAGAAAACATTAGGAAATCGAACCTGAGATGGCAGGAACTGGATTCGAACCCGGATCCTTCCGAATGTTCAGCGAGTATTTTCCTACCTCTGCTTCACCTCGCTCAGCTTAAATTGTATTCTCAACTGATAAATTTTGGCATTACGAGTTATGTACGGGATAGTTCAAATATCTTATCACCCGTGCAAGTTTATATAATATACAATAATGGGCAGTGTTATGTACCGCCAAATACCACACAAGTCAAGCGGAGTCTCACTATATTCCACAACAATGATGGTGGTTTGTACAGACCTTCTGGACGCCATCCGATCCAGCCTTGTGACAGTGAATCCAGCACACGTCTGATCATTTGCATACTGTTCGCTGTATTGAATTTTGTTGCGTAAGACATTTTCTTGGAGGTGACAAGACGTTTGGACCATCCTGTACACACAGCAGAATATTTCACAATAGTCATTTAGTTGATATCGTTGGACGTCCAGAGGTCCAGACGAACTGAGCTGATTGTACAGGTGTGAGAATGTCGCCGCAAACAAATCTAGTTGAAAGTGTAGAAGCTGTTTGCACTTTGACTGCCAACTCTCCCTGTGTGTGCTCGCCCTCATGTCTGGTCTGTCTCTGTTCTGTGCGGCTATTATCCGCGAGCAAACACCGCGCCCTCGCCACAAGTATTCCCCTACTCCAGTTACGCCACTTAGTCGAGGCTGGCTGAGGTTGCATGTGAAGGGGGAAGATAAGTTTTACAAGGTCGTGGCCTCAAATACCTACGGTCACGGCAGTTTGCCGAGTGGCCAGAAATGTAACCGCAGTACTTATCGGCCTCAAACTAGAAAGCTTCCAACGGCTCGATTCATACGAAAACACTGACGTCAAAGCGCACCTTTGCTGAGCTATGGCAAAAATACTTGTACATATTTTGTAACAGCCTATCCTGAAAAATATTACGTAATAAACAATTCATTTTTCTACCTTCATTTTGCTTGTACATTTTTGAGTACATTACGAACAAGTTGGTAAATAAAATATTGCCAGATTTTGGTGCAATAAATTTTGTAGCATCATTTAGTAGTGGTAGCAAGTAATTTTTTATAATATTGTCACAAGATTAGCAACAATTTTATATGTGTGTGGGCAATTCTTGAGCTCTTTGGGATAGAGGTCTTATAATTAGAAATATAGGAGTTGAATTAAGATATTGATTTACTGGCTCAGTGAGATTACAAAAATAAACATAACAGCAATCAACTATAACTTCCAAAACACCCTTAATTATGCACACAATTTACTACTGTGCCACAGAATCATTTATTAACTTTGAAAATTAAGAACAACAATGTTTACCATTAATTAAGTAAAGACTACAAGGCACAATAAAAGTCCAGTCATATATCCAATCAACAATCATTCAAATAGTGACAATGTACAACCTTAACAGTCCGAAGTGCTGATGGCTCACCATGTGCTGCGTAGCACGCCGAGTGCACCACTCTCTTCACTCCTGAGGTCTTCGGTTCGACTACCGTCGCCCACCTCCTTGTTGTCCGTAGACCTGCAGCAGTCCTCTTTTTTTTCGCCCAATACTGCTCCGAAGGTAAGTGCCTGCAGCCTTACGGTAGACTCTGACGTCACCAAGACGTCTTCACCAGTCTCTTTCCACCGGCATAGAACCTTCTTCTAGCACGACCAATAGCAAACCCTCCAAATCTGTTGATTCGGCGCTTATATACACGGGCGAAACTCCGGGGATTCACCGAATTACAGAGGTCAAACAATATACGTTGAATCATGCTTGGGACGTGACTTAAGCCTCGTAGGCCGGCCTCGTAGAGTTAAGGCGCAGTTGACACAGGTCTGTGTGACATAGTTCGGCGTGACTCCCATCACGTAGATGTCATGGGCTAGTCCATAAGGTGTTTCGACACAGCTTCCGATAACCCAGCCCTCAGAAACAGCATGCAACAATATGTAAGTTTAAGTTACAAACTTTTAACACTCAACATTACATTAGAAGCATTTCACTGCTAATTCAAAATTCAAAATTTTATAACATTTTGCATGGTGAAATTTATCTTAATATGAATGTGCAAAATGCACCTGAAATGAAGACGTTCGGTGAACTCCAAGCAGGGCGTTAGTTTCTCGTGTGTTTTCGGTTAGCACGTAAGTGTAATTTGAAGGGATTAATTAAAGTTACTACCCTAAAACTATACTATATATTTTTAATTTATTTCTGTATAAAATACTATTTATTAGGCATCATCACTTTGAATAGTGTCTAAATCATGATAGAACAAGAAGATTTTAATTAAATTAAAAATAAATAATTTCAGATTTAGAATTCTATATGTAGGATAGAATCATTACCACTACAATACAAACAAATTTTTTTATATATAGACCATTGCAAGCGAATGTTGCCGTGTCTGAAACACGGCAATCTCGTAATGGCATATGTCTAAAATTTGTTTTTGTTTGTAATATGAATTACAGAAATCGTTCAAAGACCTCATCAATACCACTGTATTTACTTTCCAGACAAATTGAAAGCTCGTTTTCAAATAAATTTCTGCAACCTAACACTACAACAAAATCCACGAATTTCCGTCCTTGCTTACCTTACATGTAACTACGTGTTGATTTTGACTCTATGTACGGTCAATATATTTTTTAAATCCTCCCTGAACTACTTGTTCTTTCTATTAAGCCATACCTACGTACTTAATTCTCCTTAAAGTAATTTTCGTCTCTGGGAATACTATTTTGTTAAAGTAAGTCAGCGGCTTAAAATCGCATCCATTATATATTGTGCACAGCCAAAAGATACATAGGTGTTATTTGAGACATTTTTTATGCGTCGAAAATTATTTATGAGCATGACTAGAGAAAAGGCCAATTTTACAAGTAAATGTTGCTCACGCAAGAGTATCAAAGTCATTTGTTTTTTCTTTCTTATTTATACACAGGGTGGTTTGTTTACAGACATATGTTGCAACTATTTTTATTGCAATGAAAATTGTTCAGCTTCCATAGTTTTCTTTTAACATCATGTTTAATTCTAACATGACACGTATAAGACCCACGTTAAATTATTTTTGGTATTTCTTAATATTTGTAAATATTAGCAACATTTTATTTCAAATTCATATTTTTTTTTTTTGGATACAAAAATAAGCCAATGCGGTTGGTAAATATGCCTGCAGTGTGAATTTTTTCATTTCGGTAAGTAAGTTGGTTTTCCTTTATTGCATAAAATCGTTTTATGCCAATTTTGACTTTAATGTGCTATAATACAAAAACTATTATAGTTGAGGGTCCACGGTGGCCGAATAGTCAGACCATTCCTCTCCCATCAAGGCGATCCGGGTTAAATTCCCGGCGGGGTCGTTCCTCGGAATTTCGCATGTGGGAATCATGCTGGACGACGCCGCTTGTCGACAGGTTTTTCTCGGGGATCTCCCGTTTCTTCCTTCCCTTAATTCCGGCGCTGTTCCAGATTCACCTCATGCCACCCCTCATCAGTGCTATAAAGACTCGTTGTTAAAAATCACGCACTCGCTAACTATGAAAGTTAAGACATTTTCGTTACGGTAAACAATAGACACGATATATGCATACAAAGCAAATCGTACATCGCACAAGTATAACAATTACTAAAACAATTACATTTTTCAGTGAGCAGCCCCCTTAACCTTTAAGCTGAGAAAGGAAGGTTATACAAGGGGAAGGTGTTGGAGAAGGGATAACAATAAGGGCCACTTCCAATGATCGCAGGCGATAGAATTTAACTCGGTCAGTCGTAGGGTGCGGAGGGCAAAGTTTGTACGGTCGGTAATCTGACCTCAGCCGAGTTTGGTAAATATGACACCATGGTGGTCAACGTACACTCCGTTCACACTGCAAAACTGCACGTCCAGTCCTTGAGCCAACAACGATATTCACCCGTGTTCCTGAATGTGCTTCACTACCTGACGTAGCTTGTGACTGCAAGTTCCTCACTTTATAGGCATAGGATGAAGAGCTGACTCAATCCTGACTTCCTCAGTTCCAAAAGATACACACATGCTAAGTTAACACCATATTGCATTCCTTCTAATGCATTAGTAACGTAGGTATAGTCCATTTCATATAAGTTAAATTTGACAGTAACTTACGGGCAATAATTTGTAATATTTTGCGATTTGTGGCACTACATAAAAAAAAAGACGAACTTTGCAGTACAAATGCTGAAATGGACATCTCAGATTCATTTTAGATCTAAAAACGTCTTGCTTTGTGCAACAGATCACAAACTATTAACAATTACTGCCCATTAGTTGCTGTCAAATTCATCCAAACTTATATGAAACAGCGTAAAACATCGAAGTACACACAAGTTATTCATGTAAGGCAAGCTTGTTTCCGTTTGTGAAACCTCCTGGCTTCTATGATCCACACCAATTTTGCATGTAGTTTCGGCCTTATTTATGACATTTCTTCTAGACCACTTCACTTTCTTTCAGGTTTCACGTTTTATTTCTATGTAAATAAATTTACGGCTTCAGAAAAACCGATTAACTCAATAAAACCCATACGGAGTAATTAGTGACATCAATGCCTCTTACGATGTAATAGGATAACAACCTTCTATGCAGACACTAAATTTAATACGTTGACAGTATTTCTACGATTTACCAATGAAAGTAATAACGGACAGTTTTGGAGTTATGAGTAAAACTTTGATAGTAAAATGAACACATTAATTTTATTAAAATATATACCAAGTTCAGGTTTGGTACATTTTGTAAGATACAGACATTTTGCTACACAATGTATTTCGACTTATTGTATACGAATTTGTTAATTATGTTTTTGACAACCAAGAGGTTGATATGGAGAGTCGGAATTCAGTATAACCGTAAGTTGTTCGTTCAAAAAGTGGGCATTGCCTGTTTTGCAAATTCCTAACTAATTTTTAATTCATGCACAGTTTTGTTTAATTATCCGATGAATCGTTCTTGTGAAGGTTTCTGTGAGCGTAATATGATAAGGAACTATTATAATGCACATTCAAAACATTAAAATACACCAACTTCTTTTTGCTTTAGTTTTGTGAGATACAATAAAATATCAGTCAAAATATTTGCTGTTGAATTATAATTCAAAGAATCTTACATATTGCTGTACTACCGGCAGCGTATCTGTTGGTAAATGAGGAATGTTATTTATTTTACGACATTGGTTACTCTTCTAGCTATCTTTATCATTAAGTATTCAATAATGATATACGTAACGGACAGTGAATTTTAGGTTTTTTTCTGGGTATGCAATAAATATAATTATTCCATAACACACAACATTTAGTAATTGTAGACCGGGAAGAGTAACTGAACCATATAGGATCATGCATAAAGCAGGGCCACAACTCAGCACATACAGGGTTTATAAACATAACTTAAGGGCGCTGCCTACCCGCGCGTGAGAGGCTCAAAAGCGACGGAGCAGTAAGGTCGACCTTGAAGCGCGCAACAAATGCCGCGTCGCCTCAACGAGCCAAGCGCTGAACTGGCGTGCAAGGTTCCCGCCGAACAGTTTTTACTATGGGACTCTAAGCGGTGACCATATGATTTTATCTTACGCGACGAAAGGGAAAGAGTCGCTCTACAGGTCTATAATATTCAGAATATCGTGAAAATGATTACTCTTACCTAAAAATCAGCGTGAAAAGTCCCGATTCGGTCACTTTCACACTCAAAAAAATACTTAAATCCTTAAATGCTTCTCGTAGCCTAACCGCGTGACAATATATTGAATGGTTTTCGAATGAAATCAGGATTGTTAAAGGTCTGCGCGCCTCTTCACGATTCTAGTAGACGGCGCCCTTAAGTCAAATTAACACACACGAATATATAAACACAAATAAATTTGGCCGAACAATCATGTGTCAGGAACAAATAGTTTACGAGTAGTAGGTATTCAGGGGTATCGGGTGTGATTGAGAAGACGACATCGGTAATTGTTAACGGTACTTTATTTACTGAGAAATGTCACAATGAACGTTCAAAATTAGTAGCATTAACCTCCGCACAGAGCTGGTATCGATGTAGCAAGGTGTCCCGTGTTCGCTGGAATACCTACTGTATGCGTGGGTTGTACATCTTCCAGCGAACACGGGACTTCTTGCTACGTCGGTACCGGCTCTGCGCTCAGATTAATGCTGCTCATTTTGAACATTATTGTAACATTGATGAACAAAATTAAAGTACCGTAAATAATTACCATTGAGAACGGACCAATCACGTTCAATACCCATGAATACTCATTACTCCTCAACTATTTGTTTCCGACACATGATTATTGGGCAAAATATACTTGTATTTGTCTCCGTCTTCCCTATTACTTTGGGCATTGAATTTTTTAACATCCGATATATATATATTTATTTATTTATAGAGAGAGAGAGAGAGAGAGAGACTCGAATAATAACTAAGCAGTAAATTCGCTGACCTTTCAAGTATAAGCAATTATGCTAATAAAAAAACATTTCGGTTCATAATTTTAAAACATTCAAATATTTGTTAGTAAAGACATTTATGTATATTTCATTGAAAATATTAAAAGAACCGTAAATATGTAGTGGTTAGACTACTTGCCTCCCACCTATGATGTCTGGATTCAACTACAGGAAGAATGACTCCAATGCTGGACGTGGCCGTTGCTCGGCGGGCTATCTCAGGGTATTCCCGTTTCTTCCGCGCTCGTATTCGGCCTCTGTTCCATACTCATTGCACATCATTATTACTAGGCTGAAGCACCCTTTTTTTTAATTGCTATCAAAATTGTGTTCTAAATTTACGAGATTCAGCAACATATATGTAAATAAAGTGGTTGATGTCCTCTTCAAACCCCATTACAGTTATTACAGTAATTTTTGTCTACGTTTTAAAATAACCGCTTGTAGCTGTACGTTTTTGGTCGGTGTTTTCTACGCTATCATTGTGGCATAGTTAGTAAAATTTCGTCATTATTATTAATAGGCATTTTTTTCGGGGCCCGCATTTAAGGTTGAAGGGCTAAACAGTGTCTGAACAAAAAAAAATCAAAAGTGTAGGAAGGAGTTGTTATTTGTTACCGATTAATATGTCGAAGGAAAGGGAACAAGGGCAGAGTGAGATGAATCTTCTGGACACAACCCATAATTTAGTACATACGAAACCATTATAATTATTTTTTAATTTTACTGGGAGTTCAATGATTTATATTGTTTTTATTTGTTAGTTTAGTTTGTTCGTTGTTGTTATGAAACCATTGAATATTATGTTATTGATGGCTGCTGGTTTTAAATTTATTTTCAAATAGGCTATGTTTTTATTAACATCCCAGTTGTTATTATACTACTGTAATTATTGTACAAACTTTTCTACGAATAGTCAACATTGTAAGTATACATCAACTGCTATTTTATCAGTAAGAGTTTGGACCTTTGTTAGTCCCAGAATGTCATTAGATTTGTCGAACAGTCTCGTAGAGGAATCTATGTTTGCTAGGCTAAGTATGCAGGCTAGTCGTTTGGTTTCATTTTGTGTACTACAACGCACTTAGCTCATTGAATCAATTATATTGATTGTCTCAGTGAACATTAACTCAGCTCTCAATGCAAACAAGTTCACGCATTGTTGTACAAACACACTCACACACGTATCATTAGGCCGAAGACAGTATGGTCGCAGTTTTCTTGACATAGCTCCATCGCTGTCACGTGATGAATTTTTCTAACATTTGACCTCCAATATGTTTAAAATGACAATTCCAGGATGAACCATATACAAACTTACGTCTAGTACCCGTCCTTGTTAACGACACTTTTAATCTCTAATCAGTAAAAAGGCGTAGGAAAATATCGCGAATTCAATGACCCGCATGCTATTGTCCTATGCGTATTCAAGCCCCGTCTATTTGTTCACTGTCTGTTGTTCCGCTGAGTAGCAGCTAGTGTACAAATGGTCGGGGTTTGAGTATGCACAGGATAGTGCATTCTAACATTGAATCCGCAAAATTTTTCGGCCCCTATCAATAAATAAACCAGAGAGGACGGCATTATACCCGAGGTTTGACAAATTTCTGAACTGGACAACTGCAAAATCCTGAAATATAGCATTAAATTATGCTATACGATGGGGAAGTGACAGAATGGGAAAGGCACGAGAAACGGGACTTCCCCTAGAAAACCAGGTGGCCAAAGGAAATGTTCGCCACGTTTCCCATATGGGAAAATTCTGCATAGACCCCGTCGGGATTAAAACTCGGTCCACCATGATAAAAGACTAGTTTTGTATCAAGTACGTACATGATGTATACACGGTTTAAAATATTGAACAAGAAGAAACTCGAGATAGAGGGAGAGTGAGACGTGAAAAGAACGTGATAGTGAAAGGTGACTACAGGGAGAAGAGGTCTTTCAAAATATTTGTAGATCTCTTGGCAGAACAGGAAGGCGGTGAAATTTAACTTCCTCAAGGCAAAGCTATACAAATACCCGGTTTACAGAAAAACGTTGTCGAGGAAAGGTTGGGAAGAGGAGGTTACGAATACAAAGAAATTAAAGGTAAGCCGGGGAATAGGAATGAGGAGGGATACAAAGAAATTAAAGGTAAGACGGGGAATAGGAATGAGGAGGGAGGCAATCTGCGGCTGCTGCTTATTCAGTCGCTGGATGGAAGACAAGTTGTACAAGCTCTGTCATCGCCAGTTGGCCTGGAACTACTGGAAATATGGAACGGGGTAGTTTCGAGCAATTGGCCACGTCGCTGGTCTGATTTTTAGCCCCTAGGGCACGCACACTCACTATAACACTAAGTTTTACAAATGACCACACGCATCTGCGTTGTATTTTACCACATGTTTCCTTTTACCCAAACGTAGGGAATACTATGTTTGATGTGCTCCTACACTGGACACGTTTTGAAGTTATTTTCAATTTAACCACATTGAATACCACAGAACCAGTCAAGAGATTAGCCTGGGTAGAACTAAATATTAATTTGAAGTATTTGAAAAAGTGACCCGATAAACATTTTCAAGCGTCCAGTAACTCACGAGATTAACTTTTCTATAAATTGATGGTTCGCTATGCTGGAGAGCAGGGTAAGAGCTGTTAGCAGATTATACACACAACGTGACTAGGAAGAAGTAACTAGTAGACAGAAGCATGTTTCCCGCCTTCTAGCAGGATCACAATGTGGATGGGAGAAGGCCGGGGCGAAGGTTGCTCGACTAGTGAGACATGCCTGTCGCCCTCCGGCCCGAGGAACGGATGAGGTGAGGTGAGATGAGCGTGGAGCAGCTACGGAATGAGGGAGCAGGGGGAAATGGTAGTTCCCCGAGAAAACCCGCCGGTCAACGGCAAATTCCCCGCTACCTATTCCACATGCGAAAATTCCTGGGGAACGAATGCGGAGCACATAATATGTGGGAGGTGAGAGGTCTAATCGCTCGACCCTAGTGAAGTAAATGATTTATTTAAAGTTTGTGGTAAGAAGGGCATAAGTCTAATTATTTGCAACTGAGACTTGTGTTTCTCCTGCAGCTTTTAATCAGCGTTTAATGCAGCACAATTCTGATTACATTGCGGCCACGTCCGGTAGTTTTACAACCATTTCGTAAATATTTTTAATAACAATATAATATTCATACCAAAAAATCTCTAAATAGGATTGTCACAAATATGTTATACTTTTTACCTAATTTTTTTTCTTGTAATAAACCTCATAATTTTTCTGATTTTTGCGCCCAAAGTATCATTAAATTTGAATTGAAAATAAGTCAAAATCAAGGTAAATAATATTTAGCAAAATAATATTTGCATTATTTTGCAAAACGCCTACATAGAATTGTGCAGTGTATGACTGCACTTAGTCTTGAATTTTTATCAAACGATTCCTTTGAAAAACATTTGAGTTTCTTGCAACAATGAAACAAAGTAGCGAACATGGGCTTATAGCATGTAGCTTTATTCTTTTTATCACGGCTAGTGTACAATAAGAACAGCACAAGTCCCATTATGTTTTTAAATTACTTACGGCCTTCTTATCGTCCATCAAAGAAAGGTGTTGAAAATATTGACGAAACTAGCACGAAAAGAATATAATACAAATCTACTACTGTAGCAGCAGTTAATCACACTGATACACGTTGTGTAAAATATGTATAGTCTAGTCGAAAGAGACAAAAATCGACTATCAGAGAAACTAGTTCATAGTTGGAAGGGATAAAGAAAATTAATGAGAAAAATTTTGAATCAGTGAAAATTTAAGACGTCTGGCAAGAGTTCTTTCGCTTGCCAACTTAAATTCCAACTATATGGCACACCATTACCAGTAAACAAAATTGTACTATCTCAGGGAATATTAAATGCAGTAAAAAATAAAGATGATCTCTGTCAATATTTTTGTTATGACCTGGCACCAACGCCGACATATTTATTTGATGAGCGAAGCTCACGTAAAACAAACAAAGCTGCTTTGTATTTAATCTTTTGGCTAACACCGCCAGAGCAGTTGCCAAAACAAAGATGAGTTTTCATTATAGATAGAGGAGTCCTGTAGCACCATGTGGTGTGGCCTACCCATAGCAGTTTTCAAACTAGTTTTAATGTGCATGTGAGCTATTGAACTTCGCGCCTTGGCCAGCTTGTCTTTGATAGATACAGCGAACTGTCCACCAGCACGAAAACTTGCGAACAGGAACGACGATGCTTTCAAAAGTAACGTGCTGATGTTTTTTCGATGAAGCAGTGTGATTCCAACAATGCAGTAATAAAAATTCCTCGGTAATAAAAAAATAAAGCTTTACTTATTTTATTGCTTCAACTAATACTGAATACTACAGACATTGCTATTTATCAAGCCTCTGATGATCCTGATACCCTGGTAATAAAACCTGTTATGGACATTTCTGGAATTCACGAACATGCAACTGTAGTTAGAGAAGATAAATCTATCTTAATTCTACTCGTTGCAAATTTCTCCCTGTCAAATATACAGGTTGTCATTTAATTCGCGGATATGGATATTGTAGCGAGATTGTGTGGTGAAAACTAAGCACAAGTTACACTTGGGTAAAACGCGGTAGGCGCTCGGATTTCGAGGAAGACATCAACGGCTGTCATTTGTGAGACAAAAAAAAATGAATTAGTTTTCTACCTTGACTCCTCTTTTAACTGGACTAGTATGTTTCTTTTCGATTTTCACAATCCAAAAACCCCAACTTTACTGCCGGTATTTAGACAAAACTTTGTGATCGAGCAAACCTGATCACGTGATTAGGAAACCTACTTTAGCCTACTTTTGCTGGTTACTTATTAAAAAGGCCTAGTGAAGGCGGCAGGTGGTTTTGGTGTAGTTATCCTGTACTTGGACGGTAATCTACGAGCTGCTCTGCTTTGTAACAATTTGGACGACGCGGAAGACACTTAAAAAGAATTACGTAGCAACATGGTTTTATTTCCCAGTGGCTTTTTCTTTTTGGTGCTGATGAAAAATGACGTAAAATAATTTTAATTTTAAATCTTATGTCGTGCACAAAGCATAACATCTTCGCTAAGATTTTTTTAAAAATTAAAAGCGAGAGGAAAATAAATTTTGTACATTTAGAATTTTATATGAAAATTTTACTTTGAGAGAAAAAGTACATTATAACTATACTTAAGTTTATTAAGTATGGTGCTAGAGAGGACTGCAAAAGGGCTGGTGATACGAACATTATTTTACCTGGCTAAATTTTAGCTTACTTTCCGAAGGGAAAAGTAGGCTCGTGAGATCACCTTCCTGTCTGTGTTTCTGTATGTGTGTGTTTCCGTAAAACTTATGAACTCATTAACCGAAATTCATTAAACTTGGTACACATATAGTACTTAGTAACCTGACTTGACTGTTGTGTATTTTGTTAATGCCGCGTTCATGTTTGAAATGACCGCTATTTTAAAATTTTTTGACCACACAAGATAATTATGGAACCATATTATATAATTTAACCAAACTCGGCAGACGTAAGGTACCTAGCAAGCTTACTTGACTCTTGTGTATTTTGTTTATGCCGTGTTCATATTATCAAAATGGAGGGCGGGTATTTAAATATTTTTATTAAAATGTGACACATCTAAGGATATATTTTCCGGAATTCATCCTGTGGGTGCCCACACACTATTTAGTATGATGAATTAATACATTTCGTTCTTGCCATGTTCGTATTATTAAAATAGCGGCCATGTTTATATTTTAGCATAATTGACGTATGACGAAATATTTTTCCGAATATCATCAAAATTGGTACACATATACATCCTATTACGATAACTTGACTTTTACGTATTATGCTTATTCTGTGTTCATGTTTTCAAAATGGCGGGTCGTTGAACCTGTTTTTACTACTTGAACTGTCTGAAGAACCGATATTAGAATTTCATAAAACTCCGCATATTTATAATACATATAAAATGAAATGAAGGTGACTTGAATTTAACGATTTTGTTAAGCTGTGTCGTATTTTAAAAATTAAGGCAGTTTGAACATATTCTGGTCACATAAAATATCAAACAAACCATTTTTTAAAATTTCATCAAACTCAGTACACGTGACGTTTAAGTATTGAGTTTATGCCATGTTCATATTATCGAAATGTTTTTGATCACACGACTTATCTGAATAATCGTTTATCAGAATATCACCAAACTGCGTACACAAATAGTTCTTAGTAAAGTGACGCGACTTTTACATATTTTGTTCATGCGATGTTCCTAAAATAAAAATTTCGGCCATTGGAAACTTTTTTGATTAAAAATATATATCTAATGAACAATTTTTAGAATTTGACGAAAATTTTGTATTACGTAGTACTTAGCAAGCTAATCACATTTTTACTGTTCATACTATGCTCATTACGTCAAAATGGTAGATATTGACAACTTTTTGTTCATACACGATATTTGAAGAACGACCTTTCAGAATTTGATCTAACTAGGTACATATTTAGTACAGAGTAACGTAAAATTACTTTACAGAATTTTATTCATGTAGCTAGAGATATCCAAGTGTACCATTAATCCCGAATTTCATCTAACTCGGTACACATGTACCTAATACAGATACTACAGTTTTATGAATTGTGTTGATACCGTATTCAGTTTTAATATTTTTTGCTCTTTCAAATTTTTTTTTATCACGGTAAATATCTGAGACCCATTTTCAAAGTTTCTTCGGGCTCGGTACACATTTAGTTCTAAGTAAGGTAATGAGAATATTATAGTTGTTAGTGCATGTTGTATTTAGTAATGTACAACCCCTAATTCCGAAGACTTCACGACATGAATACATACTTTGTAATGTGTGTGTATATGTATGTATATATATGTATATATATATATATATATATATATATATATATATATATATATATATATATATAAAACTACATTTCCGATAAGAAGCCAATTAAATATTTATACATTTCATAATCCAAACCTTAAATAAACTAGCCCATATTGTTGTAAGACCAATGTAATAGAATAATTATGATATTCCATATTCTATACTTATGTACGTAACTGATTGTAACTTTTACGGATAATTTTCGTAGCAGAAAATAAGTGCATTAGATATGCTGGTATCATCTTGGTTAATTTACGCCTTCTGCAATTTTTATGTATGTGTCTTGGTCGATTTTTATTGCTACCGTACATTTTCGAAAGTTGAAACTCATGTCGTAGTTTCCCAGACCATGTCTGTTTGCAGTGCTGCACATCTTCCTCTAGGGAAGCCGAGTGGCGTCATTGTCCAAACTATCACCGACTACCACTGATATTCGGAATCTCTTCCAGGAGAGGTCGATTCCAAATATTCGCAAATTAAGAAACGTGGTGGATGTTGTCGTCAGAGTACTCTCGTTCCCCTAGTCTCTTTCGCATTCAGTCATTTTTCCACTGCAGGACCTCATTCCGTGTTATCCAATAAAATTTGTCCTACGCCTAGGGGAATCCTGTCAAGACGTATACCTATATACACTGGAAAATAGCGAAAATATTTAACATAGTCTCCAATAAACTGTAGTATCTCAATCGTGACACGTGTGAACAGTTTTCTGGCAAATCACACACGTTCTGTGTTGAAACTGTACAGTTCTAATTGGGTCTGTTGAAGAAGGACACGGTACTTCATATAAACGATAGCCAATATAAGTGCAAAACCTTCAGTGTCATATATAGCATGTTGAAGCCTGACAAACAATCAACATTTCCCGCGACTTACCAGTGTCTCTATGTATACCTTATCTTCAGAGTTATCCCCGGCCTCCTAGCACAGTTTCCACGAGCTGTTTATTTGTGTATATACTTTCTTGCTTGCGATCTCTTGTTACCCGATAGAACGTGGCTAAAATGGATTCTTCTCAGTGAGCAATATGTTAAACTTAACGGAAATAAATAACTAACTGTAGAAAAACATTCAGTGTGCGAAACATGCTAAATGACGAAGAATCATTTTTGGATTTATAAAACTGAAAGAGGTATAATCTACGCAGTGCAAGTCAGAAATAAATACCGTTTCATTTAAATATGGCACGCAGCTTGTTTTAAAGTATTTTTTTCTTAACAGCTCTGTTTGTAGGGTAAAATTTAACAAAATATTACATCAACTGAGGGAGATTTTCATTATAAACGGTAAGTTTTTCTACTGCAGAAGAGGCATTAAAATTAACTTGTTAAACTTATTTTATACCAACGATTATTGTCAGCAAGCGTCTCTGATACGTACCCACCAAGTAGATGAGTACAAAAGCTGCTTCGCCTCCCACCAAGGCGATCCGGGTTCGCTTCCCGGCAGTAGGTATCCGGGTATTCGCATGTGGGAATCGTGCTGGACGATGCCACTGGTCGGCGGGTTTTCTCGGAGATCTCCCACTTCACCCACCCCGTCATTCCGGCATTGTTCCATACTCACATCATGTTTTAAGTGCTGACCAGAATCTCTTCACTCATAAACGCTGCTCCGACTAAGGGCCTTAATTGAATTTACTTGGAGAATAAATAGATGCAGACGTGAAATTACATCAAATAGCATTGAGCACTGTTTCACGAGTTTCCACTCCAACAACTGTTTGAAAATCCACAAGCAAGAACAACTTGTTCCTGGTAACAGTAAAAGTCGCGTGCGACTTTTGACTTCAATGAGATACACGAGTCGCTCACAGGGAAGTAAACTTCTGAGTGAATGTATTATCTCTTTAATGCCCCTCATTCGCGCTCCGAGTTCTCCGTCCGAGAGAAACGGGAGGGTAAATGCACTTAAAGTTTTATCTCGGACCGGGCGACTTCGAAGAGTTCCGCTCTAAATTATAACTTTTTTTCTCCCTTTTATTCTTCGTCGCCAAGTCGGACAGCCATCTGCCAACGCCTGCCTATTTCATGACGTCACCGCCTCCCACCGTCTAGCGCCAAATTTCCCTTTCGTCGTGCTCTCAACTCCTGCTTTCTTTTGTTATCTGACGCAGTAAAAAAACTAACTAGAGATGGTATGAGGAGTGTCCTGAAAAAAAAAGTTGCCTTCTACCTTTAAAATGAGTACGGACGTGAATGTGTTTTTATCAAGACTATATTTTTATTAGGAAAGTCTCTCATTCGTGCCCGATTACCCCATGTCGCCCACCTGACCGGGGTTCCCAACCTAAATAACAAGTTATAAGGGATGGAGGTGGAGAAGGGAATCGAGAAAGACCTCCGTGACTAATTGAAAACATAAAATTCCGAAGAAGAATGTTGTGCTTCCCGAACAAAAATCTTAACGTTGTGACACGTGACACAGCTAACTGCTTGTGTGCTTAGGTGTGTTCGAAACATCTCCGGCTGTACTTCTGTCACGGTTCACTAAACACCAGAAGAAATACTTTCCGAAAACATTGCTGTCCTCTTGTGTTTATATACATGAAGCCGTAGCCCGCGTCATGTAGTTTCAGTGTGAAATGTTTCATTTCGAAGGGCGTGGTACATAATTCAACGCTAAAAGCATTAATATATAACTGTAGGTTTCTTGAAGCCAATTTGCGAAAATTAAACAATAGCAATCCTAGACAATAGTTTTAGCCAACGTTTTAAACAAAATTGTTTCCAGTGTTACGAACTTCTGAGGCACAATCTCTGACGTCGGAACCTCGTGCATTTAACTGCGGCGCAAGAGATCACGCGTAACGAATTAGTAATTCTGGATAAATATTTACTCACAAAGTTTACAAATACCAATATATAGGATTGTCATTGAGTACTGTATCCATATTGGCTTCGAAAAAAGCGTAGAAATCAATTGATGTTTTCAGCGATTATTTATCTATCACGCACTCAAATGTATTTGTTTCCGCGGTGTGCATGACGAAACACATGAAATTTTGACATTGAAATACTACTACGGGAAAAAAGGCTGATCTAATTAATTTTCGTAAGAGGGAAATGCACTCTCAATAGTAAAGTATACAAAACTTACACTATTTCGTACAAAATTATTAAATTATAGTTTTCCCCCCACTTGATCAACCTTAAAGAGTCCTGTGCATCTGGCGCACGAACAACGTTGCAGTATGTTAGGAGAAACCATAGACTTAAGAGGGAACAACACACACCACTGTGCAATAAAATTTTTTCCGCCGCAATCTACATTACAAATACTGTATAGTTTTTTTTAGTAATCGACTAGGTATAAGGGGCAGCTTCATACATTTAATACAATTAGCATAACTTAGCTACTATTGACAGCATGTCCGTAGACACCCGCAAAATATTTTTCTTCCGAATACTTCTTGATAAAAATTAACATATTTAGTGCAATTTTAAAAATTCCAATAAGTTTAAAAATACACCTAATAGCAAGCGGAAACATTACCTTAGTAGCGACCACGGCCGTAGAAGAACAGGTCTGGACACTCGCCTGGATATTTGACCCCCTTGTTGTTTGGCTGTAGTTCACCAAGTTACCGAGTATATTGTGTTTTATTGGCGCTGATGTTGGGGCGGTCGGACTAAACTCCGCCCACTTCCTTTCCGCTAAGATAAACAATTTATCAAAACGTATTTTTTATCAATTTATGAAATACTTTCTTCGCTCACAAATTTAAGAAAAGGTTCCAGCAATCTTTATTTACTTTTATAAAATTAACAATGGAAAAAAGTGGACGGAGTTTGAGTCCGACCGCCAGGAAAACAGCGCCAAAAAGTACGACATTCTCAGTAACTTGACGAACTACAGCCAAACAAGGGTGTCAAGCAAAATACATTGTTAGATAGGAGAGTGTCCAGACCTGTTCTTCTACGACCGTGGTAGCGACTAATGGTCTGGATAGGTGGATGTTTCTTAAAGGCATGTTTTACACGGCAGGTAACGTCATCTGTATCCTTGCTAGGTTAACTGAGTTAACCGAAATACTCTGGTGCAACGACGAACTACAGAAGTACAGAATGCAGGACGATACATACTAACCGTTAGTTCCGGCAGGCGTGATTAAGACTGCTCTGCACCGAACAATTTGTAATTTAATAATTGTACCAAACATTGTCCAACTCTTTCTCATTATATTAATAGTAATTTCTTACAAACAAAATATATTTTGGTTCCATAGTTTTCGTACAATTACACGTCATAGTAACGATTTGACTGTTTTCGCAACTTTCCCATAGTAAAAGCTATTCAAATTATACGGATGAAATAATTTAGAGTGAAAGTAAATGTATCAGTGACGGCTCGTGGGTTGTTGCCAGGTGGGGCTGCAGATAGTTGGAACAGTACACTATTGACGAACCGTCGTAAACCAACGACCATTAAATATTTGCCGGCTACTAGATGTGTTGTGACCACTCAGTAGTAAGGGGCACCTGAACATCAGCGTGTCAGTGGCTGTAGAGTCAACCAGCGCACAACCCTGTACAGCTCTTGGCAACTGCAGCCCTACCTGGCAACAACCCACGAGCCGCCACTGAAATGTATTAAGCTACAGAATAAAACCATTTTAACTTCATATAACAATTTTCTGTATTTAAAAAATACTATTTCATTTACCTAAATATTTGTATAACTTTGAGTATGTGCATTTATAAGAAAATAATTTAACATAAAATATCAAAGGCGTCATTCAGTAGTTTAAAACGTTTACTTCCGCTCTAAATTATTTCATTCGTTTCGTTCAAATTGTTTCTACTTTGGGAAAGTAGCGAAAATAGTCAATCGCTACTTTGGCATGTACTTGTACGAAAACTATGGAACTGAAAAATATTTTACTTATGGGAAATTACTATTAATGTAATGTGTAAGAGTTACACAGTGTTTGGTGCAGTTATAACACTACAAATTTTTCGGTGCAAAGCACCCGTAAGATGCGACAATGAACCAAATTGAAGCATAAGTGACTCTCGTACTTTAATCTATTGTACGCCAGTATAAAAATAATTAATTTCTAACATTTAAATATCTTCTGAGCCATTAACTTCAATATTGGTGAAAACCAGACATAATCAAAAGGTAAATTCCGAAGTTACACGCATAGTTCATATATAATTATTCCGTGCTGATGCAATCTGTATAAATACAAAATGTGCTTAAAATAGAACCACCATTCTAAAATAACACAAAAATAATTGTCCATACCTAATGAATAATGTTTTAAATATTGTTCCACGATTTGAGACAGTCATGACGTTCGCGATTCTTATAAAGAAATCTTATAATCAACAACATTCTAAATTAAATAAAAATCGTTTTCCCCGTATAATTTCGTTTATTTACTGACGAAACGGTGTGAATGACTTTGTTTCCAGTCACGTAAAACTTTAGGAAGTATCTTCGGCATTTGCAAAGTAATTTTCTCAGAAAAACGAAATGTACAGAAATGAAATTACTTTGCAGATTTTTGTTTTTCGTACGCAATCGGTCGGAAAGCAGTAAGCTGAAGCGAAAGGCGAGGTTGGAAAAGGCCAAAGAAAGGTCGTTTTTCCGGCGGAGAGAATCAAGATTAAAAAGTCCAGGAAGGAGTTTGGGGGAAGCCAGAGTTTGTTCGGCCCTTCCATTCCTAAGAAGATTGAAGATTCAGCCGGGACGGGGCCACGGAGTTTTTTCCAGTCGGGTGGTGAAAGAGTAGGCTGGAAGTCAAGGTAATCTCGCGGCAAGGTTGAAACAGAAGGAAGAAGGTCGGTGAGTTGACCAATTTGGGCTGGAGGTAGTTTATGACATCATACTCTACTCAGTTACTGACAACATTCACTAAGAAAAAAAGGCACTGCAGCAGGAAATATCTGTTTGTTAAAATATAGACAGCCGTCAGGTTAAGTTGTCGGTCGTGTATTATTATAGAATAATCACAGTTTTAAAAGGAATATAACATTTCGTAAAAAATAAACTCTTCTGTGAATTGAACAACTAGAGAGCCCTTTCTAAAGACTCCTATAACTATCTTTGAAAATTTCTGATATTCTGAATGTTGATCAAGCTCCAGTCACTTAAATAAGTAATTTACAAAATAATATATATGTATATATTGATTTTTTACTGAAAACTGTTAAAATGTTAAACACTGATTGCGATTTAATTTCAGAAATAAAAATTATAAGCAAAATAATACCAATACTGTTTTTTTGGAACAAACAAATTTACAAATCCACGTAATTTTAAAGGAGAGGTATATAATTGTAGCTGCATCACATATAGACAACTATATAACAACACAAAAAATTTAAGTTACAGATAACCTTGGTTTTAATTAGATGGCGTGTTGACATATTATTTTTTTCTGTCTTTCATATCATCGGCAATTTATTGTGTATTTAAGTTTACAAAATGATTGAATTAGCGATGTGGTGCATTTTTTTCGCAAAACAATTGATTTTAGTTTTTCGTGTGGAGTATGGATTACAAGTGAAAATCTTACGAACCAAGTACCATATGGTATATTTTTCTTTACGGTATGAATTATTTCTTAATAACGTGAGGTTATTTTACTATATGTAACTGCCGATCACCATAAGTTAGTCAGGTTTTAACAAAACGCCTTGTTTACGATACCAGGAACTAAAAATATGCAAAAATGTTGTTAATATTTATAAACTATTTCATATAATGCGACGACAGAAGCAGCATGGAAAGAGGATGGGGCCAGGAATACCCTGAGAAAAGTCGCTGGCCAGTGTCAATATCCGTTACGTTGGTACGGAATTACAGAGCGACTTTGCTGGAAATTATAGCGTTTATGATGGTAAAGTAACACAATTCAACGACATAATTATTTTTAAAAATGTGTTTTCTTTTGCACCGATGAGATGGTGGAAAATTTTTAAAGTTTTAAAGAAGCCTGGTACTTTCTAGCCCATTTCTTTTATTTTCGTGGAAGTACAGTCAGCATATTAAGTCTAACACAAAGTAAAATTTGTTCTTGGTTGCATACTTTTTGTAAAATAAGCTGCCATAGTCACGATTGTGACGTATTTGTGTAGCCGCTGTAAAAGAAACTAAGCAACTTATCCAACTCAAAATAAGTTGAAAACGAAATACTCATTTCCAAAGTTAAAATTCACTATCGGCAAGTTCAATAAACATAAATTAGACCAATGGTGCGGTTATATTACCTACACAGTTTCATAACGCAAGTATTTTAGTTTTCTCCAAAATGGCTATACAAAAATCGTTAAAATTGTGATACTGGCAACTACAGTAACTATATAGAAAATAGGTAACCAAAAAGGTTTTACTGCGTGAAAGTAGGACTTTAAAGTGTTTAGGAACTTAACGGAATCCCACAATGATGTTCAAATAACAATTGGGAATTTACCCAGTGTCTTTAAGAACGAGGATATTAATTTTTGAAATTCAAACATCCCCGAAGCCGCCAATTAGGAGAAAAGTTCACTAATGCGGTTCAGGTATGCCATCGTGTAACCGAAAATATGTAATTATGCTTAAAAAATTAATAAATGTATTTGTTTACCTACATGAATACTATTTGGAAATATTTAGATACTGACAATTTCATTTTATGTGTTTGATGGTCAGTACAATAATGGAATGTATAGGTATTGGCACAAGTTTGCTGTTTCATATTTTAGTAAGTTAAAGGTGTTTGTAATGAGGTGTACGAGAATGTGAAAATTGGCTCAGGTTTTTATTTTAAATTTTGAGAAATTAAAGGTGTTTATAATCAGTATCTTTTAAAACCATATAAAGGTTCAGATATTTGAAAGTGTATTTTGCTGTTTATTCAAGTCTCATTGTTTATTGTGTTGATGTTTGTAATTTGGAAATGTTTGTGTTTGTAAACCAGTTGTAGATCTTGTGTAATATGAGGTTTGTTTCTTGCCACAAATTGTAAATGGGAGAAGTCTACCGTACATGATTTATGTGTATTTGGGAAGTAATTCTATAATTGCAGTAATGTTTTAGTGTTTACTTTGTAAATGTTGGATGCTATTGGTAATGTCTGTTTTAATGTTCAGAAATGTTGATCTTGAAATACAAGAGATAATCGGTCACCCTGGACAATAATTTGAAACTATTATTGTTGATAACTTTGGATAATGATTTGAACATTACACAAGGTAGGCTGTTTAATAATTGAACACTGGACTGTTAATATGTGTAAAGAAAGCGTTGATTAACCAAGAGTGTCGAGAGTTAAAATTTGTTTCATAGTTCTTACAAAGTTGTAGTCCTATAATGTAATTTAACTTTGGATTGGGTAATTTTGTTCAAACGATTGTTTGTAATTTTTGTATATTTCAAGTATAGTGATATGTTGACAAGCCTCGTTTTGCTGCCGAATCAGTTGGGAAGTTAAAATTTTTAAATTGCTAAAACAAATTTAACTTGGGGGGGGGGGGGTTGTAGTGTGGCCCAGGCCCTGACCCCAGATTAATTTTTACATGTATATTTTACAATATGCAAGTTTCAAATTTATTTGTCATTTATAATGTAGGCCTCATGGTCATTCTAACGATGGTGTCTGAGAGTTTTGTTAAGAACAGTTTATTAAGGACATTATTTGTTAAATGCCAGCACGTCAGTGGAAATTAATTTGTATTTAATGTAATCAATTTGAGTAACTGTGAACTAACTCTTCTTAAAATTATATTTAATTTGGTAATTAGAAATTACTCATTTAACAGTAAGGATAACAGTTTGCTTATTTATGTTAATATTTATTTAAAATTTAAATGATTCTGTTTATAGTCAGTAAATTTTCAATATGTATTTTTTGCTTAAATTGTTTGCATTGGAACTTAACGAAATTGTGTGTTCATTGTTAAAGCTTGGAGTGTGAAAAGGACAGAGATATCAATCTAAATTTAGTGTTTCCAAGAAAAATTATTATATTTCAGTGCAAAACCGGCCTATAAACATGAACGTTAAGAATTTGCCGCCATGTTTGGTTACAACCAATAAGATCACAGAGTGTTGCTGATTGGCCGCGTCAAATTAAAATTTAATGTTCCTTTCACATAGCAACAAGGTTAATAATAAATATATTTGTATATGGTTGATTTGGAAACTAAAATGTTAATGTTTGTAATTATGTGGAGATATCACGAATTCAAAATGTTCTTAAGTTATGTAAAAACGTAATATTTTCAGTTGTTTCCTGTAATGGCCGCGGGGCGACACCACTGACGGCAACGCGGGTAGCTTGTGCGCGAAGGCGGGAGTCGTTGGCGAGATGTAGCCCCAGGCGCTTGTGTGTAGTTGACCGCTGAGGTCTGGTTCAAGATGGGCAGCAGAGACGGTCGTGCGGGTGTGGCGTGATGATGGAGGCAGAACCGATAGGGTTCTGCTGGTAAAATGTCGTGAGCGGGTGGTTCTGCAACTTTAATATTGACTTTCATATTTTGTTTTTTGTTGCTTAAGTCATTTGTGAAGTTGGGTTTTTTTTTTTGTTTCTGTTTAAGAGAAACTGATAGATTCGGTGATCACCGGTATATAGTTGGTAAAATTTAATTTTTTCTTTCGTTTACACAAAAGGGTGCCTCCCTGCAGTCGGAGTTTAAGCAACGTATAAATTTGGAACGTAATTTCATGTAATAAACCCCAAACTTTTGTGAAAGTTCTGCCGATTTATTCCTTGTCTCGTGCTACGTTGAAAGAACCCACGCCCTTTGTGTTGATGTCGCTGAGCTAGTCTTGGACATGGAGCAGCGTGACTCGCTACATTTTTGTCTGCCCATAATGTGACCTGTCACATTTTGTACGCCCATCGTGGGGCAGCAGCAGCAGCAGTGTGACCTGTCACATTTTGTACGCCCATCGTGGGGCAGCAGCAGCAGCAGCAGTTTGACCGATCACATTTTGTCGCCCAACGAGGAGGCATGATTTGATCCGTCACATTTTGTCAGTCCAACGAGTGACGTGTCAACAAAGCACATAGGGTACATACTACGTCAAATAACACAACTTACTTTAATGTGATTAAACAAGTAAATATACAAGGGAACGGGTTATTCACAGACACGCACTGCACCATGTGGATAAGTGATCAAAACTAAGCAGAAAATACTCTCGTTAACAGTCGCCAGCCCTTAGTTTACGAGATAGGTCATAAATACCAATGAGCGGGAATATAGGGTACGTTTTTCGCACTACCATATAATTTTTCTCATAAAGAAAGGGCATGACGACTCCTTATAAACGAGTATTTTTCTCTTATTTTTGGTCATGTATTAATGTGGTGCAGTCCGTGTACACGAATTACCTTACCAAGCTTTTGTCGTAAACTAAGAGCCTTGAGACGTTTTACCAAAGAGCAATTCCTACTTAGTTTTTATATCAGATTCACTTTGCACAGTCCGTAACCGTGAAATACCTGACAGCCTGTATACACACATATTGGAATTTATATATTAAGGTGACATTAAATTTATACATACTTTTAGACTTTTTCCCACACTCAAAGAACAAATATATGCAAGCAGTTAGTACCCCAGCAGGGCATTTTTTAAGGGCAAACGTACTTACTTACGCAGATTCTGACACAAAACATACAAACAGAGAATTACATATTTTGTGTAATATATATCTCATCCAGTTAAAAGTCAGTCATATTTTTAAGTGTCACAAAAAATGGAGCCGAACGAAAGGTAAAAAAAACTCAAGAAGGACGTCTGGAAACCCTACTTGCAGGTAGCTTCTTCCGAATTCTCCATTATCCTGATTGCAAGCTCAGCACAGTAGTCTGCGGAGGGGTTGGGGTATAGCAGATGGCTCCCGATGCATTCCGTTACTGCTGGTTGGTGTGAGTACCGACAGCAGTGTTGGTCACATGTAATGAAACCTTATCTGTTAATCTAATGTACCTCATGATTTCAGAGTTTCGGAACAATTGTCAGTGATGAACATGAAAATGAATAAAACAACTCACTTGCGAATACGAATTTAACTACAAAATATAGTCCCGCAATTTATTTAAAATTAATTTCGATAAAGTAATAATTACAAGTCACATAATTGATTAATTGTGCAGTAACAACCAAAAAGTAAATAAATAAATAAATAAAACAGCAGTTGCATTTTCCTGTAATTTTTGTCTAATGTTTAGGAAAATATTCTGAAGTATATTTTGTATGAGGCAGACTTTAAATAGCATGGTGATATGAATGTATATGAACATTGTAAAACACAGATGTTTTGAGACTTCCGGTAATGTTAATTTTTATTGTAGCTGCAGTAAAACCAGTTGTATCAGAAGACGCAAAGCGGTTATATTAAGTCACGAGGTTGACATGGTGAACATAATTTCAGATCGTGGCGTTAAAATAAGTAACCTGAGTAGAGTTTCCAATTCCAAGCGTCCAATATGTCACGAGACCCAGGGTTACTTGCAGGCTTGTAGGTATAACCTTGTGATCGAGTAGAATATGGCCACCTGACTGAGCGAGTCTTAACAATTCCTTAACAACATAATATAAACACCCGGACTGTACAATCTAAACTTGAACAAGTGGAAATGGAACCACTTTGATACATTTCCAGTCGTTTGGGTAAAAAATGAGCAAATAAAGTTTGTGAAACAATGCTGATAGTTCCAGTTACTTAATTCTTTTGATTTTAAGTGATTTCAGCGTATTGTCAGAGAAATTCACCTCTTCTTAACTTATTTTTAGTGAACTTTACTGGTTCATCAGTCAGAAATAGATTGTTTACTGGAATATCAGTGACTAACATTCCACATTCTTAAACAAGTAAGTATACAGAGTATCGGGTTATTCGCGAATATGGACTGCAGCAAGTAAATTATTGACCAAAACTAAGCAGAACGTACTTTGGTAAAAATTCGCCAGGCACGTAGTTTACGAGGTAGGTCCGAAATACCAGTGAGCAGGAATGTAGAATATATTGCTCCAACTACCATGTCATTTTTCTCGTAAATAAAAGGGTATGGTGAATTTTTCCCTTAGTTTTGGTCACATATTCATGTGGTGTAGTCCACATTGTTATGGTCTTTATAAGAAACTAGCGAACCGGGTAGCAGTAATTATATCAACAGCCAAGAATTTAAGTTTGTACATTGACATGCCGCACACTTCCAAGTTTCGATCCTTCTTAGTAAATTAATCAATTATTAATTATTATTACTAATAATTAATTATTTTGTAGGGAAAACATGACAAAAAAAAACAATAATATTCATCTGATTGCTATCAAATTCACAGGATCACCCCGTGGGTTAATCTGAAGATTGCCTAAATATTTCATCAAAATAGCTCCAGCCGTTTTGGAATCCATAGGGAGCATACATTCACACGTTGATTTTTATATAGGGTAGAGGTTGTTAATGAATAACGTTTAAAACATTCTGTAGCGAGATACCCGACAGTGAGACAAAAAATTTGTATAAGACTCATGGGGTCGCAATAGACGAAAAACACCTAAATTTGGTGACCAAACGTTGAACATATGGTATCACAGATGCCACACATAGCTGCATCTGCGACTTCCAAGGTGTAGCGTTCGTGTTGCATCAAACCAATGATTTGTGTCCACTTAACAGTGTATCACCTACCGGCGTGTGCTGCTTCACATTAGTGTCAACAAACACTTCGCTGATGTGCAGGAAAGGTACACAAACTGCAGAAGACACAAGACTGGAACCCAGTAAGTTGTGCACGTAAGGAATTTAAATAATATTATGACTTTAATTTTTTACTATTTATTGGACGCTAAAAAGAAGGGGCTGGGATTGTAATTTCTAAACACACCCACTTTCCGGCTAGACCTCTGTGGTAAATTTTATTAGGTAACTATATCAGTTAATGAACAAAAACCACTTTCTACAAATTTAGAAGCGAAAAATGTTGGCATAAGAATAAACATTTGGGGGAAAAAATATGAGTAAATGTGTCAGAATATTTTATGCATTAAAATACTTACTTTCTAACCGAAAAAAAAATTTAAAGGGCATGGAACACATACTGTGATAAACGAATCAGTTTAAAATGGTAGGTTTCTCGATGTCAATTTGCAAAAATCAAAATCAGCAACGTTAGCCGATAGGTTACTTATTTTTTTTTAACTTTTTGAGTAAAAATTTTTCTCGCATAATGTATTTCAGAAAAACAATCACTGACGTCGAGATATCTTATTCTTAATGTCGACGGAACAAATTACGCTTACAAAACGCATCATTCTGCGTAACAAATATTCGCTCATAAATTTGGCTTATGCTGTAACACTCCATATACAAGTTTGGATAAATCTGACACCAACGTATGGGCAGTTATTTTTAAATTTGGTTATTTGTGTCAGTACACAAGGCAAATGTTGCAGTACCAATGCCGAAATGGACATTTCTGGTTCATTTTAGAGCTAAACGTTTTTTGCATTGTGCAGTAAATCACAAAATACCGAACATTGTTGCCCGTAAGTTGCTGTCAAATTTATCAAAACTTGTATAAAACACAGTTTAATTAGGTTTGTTGTTTTATCACGTTGACTTTCAAACATGTGTGGAATTTAAGTGATGTTTTTAGTGTTTATTTATGTACCACACACTCTTCTGTGGCAATGTTGGTCACACTTAAGGCCACACTCTCTTGTTTCTACTTGTTTTGTGAGAGTTATATTTTTAAACTTAATATAAAACATTTACAAAAAATCTGTTTGGCAGTTTTGTTTAAAATAGTTTTTGCCGCGATAGCTATTTTTTTTTAATACAACAAATTTTACGGTTTCGACTAAAAGGAACTTATATCCAGAATTTAGTTAATTGCATAATTAGCCAAAACATAGTTTAAGTGCCTTGAAAAAAATCAGCCGAAATGGAGAAGACGGTTTTAAACTAAACTGCCAGACAGATTTTTAATATCTACTCTCGTTTAGGCGTAAAAATTAGTATCCTTAAAAAGTAGAAACAAAAGAGTTTGGCCTTAAGGCTTGGTTTCAGTCGCCATATTGAATTTTATTATTTTTCGCTTTTTTGGAATTCTAAGAAGAAAAATGTTAAACATGCGATTAGGCCTATACCTCAAATTCTATCTATATTTCGCTACAGTACAGACCTTGCGATTTAGTTGTTAATTTTTAATTACGCCGCAATGTGTGTGGCAAATTTATTTATATTCATAATTTGCTCGACAAATTGCAACGTAACTATACATTACTAGCTCTATAGCCATGCGTGAGTTGTAGCTGAAGGTAAATAGAATTTGCGGTATAGTCACCGATTTAATATTTTTCTTCTAAAAAAAAAAAAATAAAATAAAAAAAAAGGAAAATAATAAAATTCAATACGGCGACTGAAACCGAGCCTTACGTAAACAAGAAAGCCCGAAGTGGCGTAAATATAGCTTTAATAATTACTAAGTCCCACTTAATATAATTTAACATGTACATCTCTGTCGTTACCCTCACAAGAGCTCTGGGGTAGGCCATTCTTTTTAAGCAAAATAAGTGGTATTTAAGGTGTTGATAAGGATCAGTAACTTCTTTTCAGGTTCTCTCTCAAGCGAGGTAGTTACGTTCTATGTGCACAGAAAGAATGACTATAATAAAGTGTTCAGACAGCCGAATTACGTTGCCATAGCTACAAAATATTTTTTTTTTCCTTTATGAATACAATATTTTAGTGGTGACAACAAAATGCTTTTGTGGTGAGCACTAAATTATTTGGTTGTCTGAATACTAAGAAAATCTCTCGTAGCCAGCACAACATTTTTTGACCGTGTACCAAGTTACTTGTGGTCACGGTTGGCTCAACGGCTAGGTCGTCCGCCTCCCACCAAGGCGATCCGGTTTCGATTCCTGGCGTATGTGTGGAATAATGCCGGACGATGCCGTTGATCGGCGGGTTTTCTCGGGATCTTCCGTTTCCCCCGCCCTTTCATTCCAGCGCTGCTCCATACTCACCTCATGTCACCACTCACCAGCGCTTTAGACCTCGATGTTAAGCGGTGACTGAAATCTGTCACCTCACCGCCTCCTGTCAAGTCGACTCCGTGTCGATTCCAGGTGGGGTCGACCTGGACGATATGGTTGGTTGGCTGGTTATTTTTTTTGATGGGGGGGGGGAGTGTTCTACATATTTTTGCATTAATTCCGGCGCTGCTATTTTTAATTCTATTTAATAATTGAGTCATATAACTTAGCTTCTAAATCATCAACGAAGTACGCGTTTATAGTTTTGAATAGAAAGTGAAGAAAAACATTTTTAAAAAACCTTTAATTTAAGAGTTTGTGTAACACCAAAAATGTAATACGAGAAACCAAAACTTTTCCCGAGCAAACGATCCCATCTTTCGCAACGCCTTTTTTCGTAGTAAAACCAATATTGTTTTTATTTTTTCAAGTGTTCACGGAAGCCAAACAGACATTTTTCTGTTTGCGTTACTTGTTATGTCCGTTTGCACTAAATGCCGTGATATGCTGAATTGCGTGAATGAACAAGTAGTATAGGAAGGGTTAGAAATGGACGGTGGAAAGTGGAAGAGTTTTTGGTTAAAATAAACCTTAAGTGCTGGTGAGCTGAGTATGAATCAGTGTCGGAATGAAGAACGGGAGAAATAGGAGATCCCCGAGAAAATCCATCCACCAGCGGCTTCGAAATATTCCCAAGTGCGAAGCCCGGGTGAAGCTCGCCGTAAATTATATAAGTAAAATGAATAATAATTAATTAGGTGAAGTGGGCAGTTTAAGTCGCTAATTAGCAAGGAAAACGTGCGCAAATTCTTGAATTTGGTTACGTTTTACGTAACGAATTCAGAAACGTTTTAGAGGATGTTTTTAGGAGTATTCGTCATATAATCTGGAATCGTTTTGTTAAAATCAGATGACATTATTTAATTGCGATCCTGATTTATGTTAGAGAAAATGGCGGAAGAAAAGGTGTGAAGGGAAATAGCCCAAGGGATTGGAAAAGAGGCAGGATGAAATTGAAGGATTAACTCTAGGTGCACGTGTTCTGAAGGCCAGGAAAGGCATGGCAAAATTCCAGGATTTTGAAGAGACTGAAATTTCCAGTCGCCGGCGGATGCAGCATTTGATTTGCAATGCAGATGAACACGCCACAAGCCTCAACTCCTCCCCTTCTTAACCAAAAGCGGCAGAAAAATCCTCTCCTAGAGGGGGAGAGAAAACTTTCAGCCGAGGGACGGCAGCAGTTACAACCCGCGCTGCTTGGTGATAGTGAGGTATAAAGGGGACAGAATATAAACATAGGGACTAGCAAGAACCCTTCCTTCTCTCCTCCCGTCTCATTTATACCACGCGTCATCTCTCTGTGCATGCTTTAATCCACACCTCCTATGTCTTACATCATACTGCGAATGGACATTAAAATACCGCCACATTTGAATACTCTCGCCCGGGCTGGCTGTGGACTGTGGCTGGAATTCAGAACAAAACGCAAACAATAAAAAAGACGCGACGGAAATATTGCAAATTATAGAGGTCTCCATAGGATAACAGCTAGAGTCCCACTTCATATTTTCACGATGGCGTCTTTCCGCTGGAAACAAATCACCCGCTTTATCTGCCAGCGAACTTGTGCGAAGTATTGTCGTGGTTCTACATCTAAAGTTGCATTTCGGACGTTTTTCTTCTGAGTGTATCCAAAATGGCAGAAAGAGGAGTACACTAACACCACTGTCCTCCTTTTTAAATATAATATGAAATAACATAATTGTAAAGAAAAACTTACATACTACAAAGTTCCCTTTCCTTAAATTCAGACTGCACAACGTTCTCACGTTGCAATTTCTCATGAGCTTTCCTGATTACAAATTTAGTGTTTTCAATTTCATAGGGTTTAGTCGTCTACATGATGATAGTTTTATTAAGTTCTCCTGCACTAAATCGTACATAAATTTGAACATATTTTAATCTTATTCGAAATTTATTATTCAGAACAGCAGAGTTCATGGATTCAAATAATTCTTAACACGTCAGTACACAACTCCGTACACTAAGCGTTGAGCTGATAAATTGGACTTTAAGCTGTTATATATTGTGTTAACTTGCGCGAGCACGGAACAAGTCGGAACATACGTATTATGTACTTCATTTTTCCACAGGGGAATGTTGTATAAAAAATTATCACCCTTTTAATACTTCTGGAGCTAAGTCGGATAATTTAGGGACTGATTTTTCTCGTCGCATCAATTTATTCTGTTACTCTTGACTTGTATTTTTTGAAAGATATTATGCACCCTAAGTAGTTCATTTAGTAAAATAATAGTTATGGATATTTGATTACATCTGTTATGGTGTTTAGAAATGAGTCTCCTTACCTAGGATTTCCGGTTGTCATAATTCCAGGACCGAAAAATTCACGTGGTATCTTCTATCTCCTCCCCATTCAGTCTAATTCCTCTATCGTTTCTGCTATCCACTTGGGTGGGACATATAGTCCTATCTCACTACCTTTTCTATGGCGTTTGTGTTGGTGGTTCATGGTCTGAAGACCCGACTTTTTAAAACTAAGAATAACAAAACGTAATAGATAATGGTGGTATCTAACTTTAACATTAAAACAGTGAATTCTTAGACTGTGTTTTAGTTTACCTGCATTGCAGCTTACACTACCTACCATCTCGGAGGCGAGCGGTAATCTTCAAACTGTTAAGAAGTACTAACTTTTTTTTGGAGTTACTAACCTTGGGGAAGTAATAATTAACCAGTCAACAGTCCTTCAAACTAATGGCTACCTGTAGCAAAGAGGAACGCAGACACTCAAATTACATAAAAGAATAACGAACAATTTCAGAGACAGACCTGCTTTCTAACGATTCGTCTGCTAAGAAAAAATGAATTTTTAACCCTTTTCAAGCCCAGAGGAACATTTCAGTGACTACTAATAGCAATTTCTGAGATTTATGTGGTAACTATTCACATAGACTTTCACCAGTTAAAAAAAAATAGTTAACATCTCAAACTATAAGAATAGGTACATCCAAGAAGTCATATCATTGTGAAAACATTCTTCCACCACGCACACGGACGGTCGATGTAAACATAGAAACATATGAAAGACACTTTTTGATAAGGGCAAAAGCGACACAAACCGACAGCAGATAAATAGGGTATATTTTAATGGGTTGCAAATTCTGTCCAATTTCAAGGATGGAAGCCTCTGACTGGTTCAGTCTAAGCCAATCAGAGCATTGCCATCCATCTCATAGCATATAAGGGCACAGGTGTGTCAAATTGATTTTTATGCTACCCTGTCGAACTGTCGGGAGAAGCAACAGCGAAACCTCTGATTCCCAAATACTAAGCTCTACGAGATAACGGCTGCGAAATGCTGCTAACTATTATACAATGGCGGTTCACATTAGTCAGCGATTAAAGAGGAAATAGAAAATTGGAAAACTCAAGGTACTTCGCCCTTTCCTTTTAGAAGTATTATTGTTTCATGATTTAGTACAGTTCTCTGCATTTAATTGCCAAATATCCATAAAAATGGATTGCTTGTTCTATCAGACGCGTTTCCTTAGTAATGATACCAGCTGCCAACAATGAACATTACACGCTACGTAAGAGAAGAAAATGTAGATAAAGGAGTCGCACCCTGAGATATCTACACTGGCCAGGGCCTCGCACTTATCACGGGGCATACCAGGCTCATAAAAGTTTCCTTTGTAGTGTTGCCAAATTAGTGGTCTTCTCACCACATTAGTTTTTTTTTTAAATTCCATAGTTAGAGGTATTTATTCAATAACATTATCGTCATTGAAACTATGCAGAACATTTCTTTATTTCAATAGGGGTTTTAATTATAAAGTTTATATTTAGTGTCTTTAAAACTTTTTTGCATTTGTGAAATATATTATATAAGTGTTAACATGGTGACACACTCATTCTTTCGGCGGATAGATAGAGGTGTATGCGTTTTGTGCGTGCTAGAAGGCGTGCCTTGCGGGGACGTCTAGTTATACTCTTGACTACAAGCCTGTCTACGAGTGTCTGGACGTAACACCGGTCTGCCGCGATAAATAAATGAATATAGGTCACCAATCTTACCGACAAGCATACCTTCAAAGATAAGCTTATGTGCAGCAATAATGAGGGTGATCCATAGATAAGTAAATATGAATTGCTACAAATTAAATAAAATGTATGATTTTGTGTCTTGTAATTTCGATTCCGTTTAATATATATTTTAATTTCTTTATTCTTTTCCCGTTGTTTTTTGCTTATCTCCGGGGTGATCAATGTCATTTAACATTGTTGCAGCAGCAAAGCTCGCAATAAGTAATACTACATTACAGAATGCCAATTGGCACACCGTTACTCATGTACAAAATATGTAATTTATTTATTCTGTTAATATTATAGATATGTGTGTAATAAACATATTTTTAAAAATAGTATACAGCTCCACATAAAAGTTTACCATATGAAAAGGATTGTTAAATTGTTTTTACCAAAACATAGTTTTTTATATGCCGCATAGTTTCAGATATGCCGTGTAATTAATTACTATTAAGTAATCTTAGTACAACTTGAATTGCACATTTAGAACAAAAAAGATGGAGTCTACATGAAATATTCATATGAGTTGCGACATTCAATTAGAAAATTTAAGACAACTAGATGATTAAATGATCGGGTAGTTTACATTGATGACATTACATAAATATTCAAGACATAATGTAAAACTTATCAACACGAATACTTAAACAAATGAGCGTAAATTTTCTGCGTGGCTGTTAGGTTTATTATTATGCTTAACGAAAATATTTTGTGAAATTTAAGATTCTGAATAACATCGACGCCAGTAATCGTAATTTAAATAGTATATTTATTTAAAAAATTAAATACGTATTATCAACAGTATTTTTAAACTCAGGTACACTAGCAGTCCATGAAATTGAATTTATTATGGCATTGTTCTTGCAATTAGCACAGCTCCAGTCTTCAATCTTAAGTGACGTCACAATAGCCTGTTTTATCTGGAACCCATGGCGTTAAAGGTTTACGGGCGCGGTTCACATCAGTTTTCAACGTCTTTTATTATTTTTATATTTGTACTAGATATTTTTTTTCTTATTACAGACAAAGAATATGACTAAATCTTCCGCTTGGGAAATTTTTGTATCACTTGTAGTTTTCGCATACTGAGTCGTAAACGTAAAAATTTGCACTTTACGGTTTTATGCACGCCACTAAAACCAACTGACATACCAAACCGAAAAAATTCACAATGTATAAATTTGTTGTAGGCTATGATTTGACATATATAAAACAAAAAATAAAATATTTATGTATTTAATAAAAAATGCTAAATTTTAAAATGAAAATTTTAAAATTTAAAAATTTTTTTAAAAATACAATACTATGTATTTTGTGTGTTCATATGAGTCAAATCACAGTCTACAACATTGTTATACACTGTGGATTTTTTCGGTTTGGTATGTCAGTTGGTTTTAATGGCGTGCATAAAACTGTAAAGTGCAAATTTTTTTTACGTTTACGACTCATTACGCAAAAACTACAAGAGGTAAAAAAATTTTCTTAAAGTGAAGATTTAGTCACATTTTATGTCTAAAATAAGAAAAAATATCTGATACAAATATAAAAATAATAAAAGACGTTGAAAACTGAGGTGAACAGACCCTTAAGTAGATATGTGGAACAAAATAGCGAGGAATGTAATAAAGTTGTTTGATTTCCAAAAATTTTCCGAAAATATTTAAAATTCTGCATGGTTTAAAAATAGGTTTTTGGGATTTAAAGATTTTGAAATGGAAGTTTATTTTTAAAAAAGTAAAAGGTTAAGGCCATGCCCGGTAGTTTTTTTCACGTTGGTGCAAAAAACTCAAAAAGTTTTCAACCAAATGGGTTGAAAAAAATTGAGAGCGTGTGAAGTCATACTATGCACAAGTATACGTAGGCTTTTAAAAAAAATGAGTCGTTTGCCAGTAAAAAAAATATTTTGTGCCATTTTGGCTCATTTTCATGCTAAAATATGTGATCCTTTGGGTGCAAGAATCTAAAAATCCATTGTGTTCATTGCAACGGAAAAATTCAGATAGAAACTTTGATGTATTAGTGACAAAACAATGTAGCGATTTTGTGATAGAGATATTAGTTCATTTTGGAAAAATTATTTTCGAAATCACTGCAAAACTACCAGGCATGGCCTTAAGTTGACATATTATCGTATTTTGTAACTGTGTTTTCAACACTAATTTTTGACACAGAACACATATTTCTGTAGTAAGGTTTTGCATATCGCTTTGTATGCTTTCTCCTCCGAGGTCTTTTAAGTTATTGGTTCCGACCACATAGCACCTGCACCTCAAGTCTGCAACTAGAACCACCTCCAAATTATACACGAACAAGCGTTATAATTGTGTGCGCTCAACTTTTGTGCCCACGACTATACATGTAGGTTTTTGTTTTCCTGTTTAGACTGCACGTAGTGTTTAGTTTATCATGTGTACGTATTAAGGGTGATCGGTACCCCTCATCTTCGAATTCTTAATTCTTCTGCCGCAAGTTCCATACAAAGAGATATATCTAAATTTTCCGCATGACAAGGCGCAGCTATTACTTTATTAAGCGTTATCAAACTGTTATGTCTTTACTACTTGTCTTAATTTTTTACTAGTAACCTTCCAGAGAAAGGAAGTAGATTTTTTATGTGTATGGCCACACGTGTAGAACAAGCACTAGAACTCAAGCAATACCAACTGTATACAATGTACGGAGCTATGCTACATGTCTTGTCGATGTCTAAAATAAATTAGAAACGGTACAGGCCAAATTAACGGCAGGAGTTCCCATTATTCCAAAATGGCGCGTACTGATCCCCCTTAACCATCGATATAAAACGAAAGAAAAAAAAACAGTTAGTTTTATGGAAACTGTAACCCGTCATCGTGGAGGGAGACAGCAGGGAGGGAATTTGTGTCGTGTTTGGACTGGCTCGGGCGAAAAATTAATTCACTTGCCCCGTTGTTATTAGAGGTTCTCTGTTAACGTGTACCACCTACCCCTTCCCCCTCCTTTCAACGGCCCCCTCTTCACCATAAACGTTACAACACTGTCGAGGGCTCACCCCTTTGTCACCATGTCCCTCTGGTGTGCTGGCATTGTGTACATATCACCGCTCGATAATGTTAAATACTTCCTTCCCCTCCACTCATCGTCCGAAGAACAGAATCGTTTCGATAACTATCTTCTTCTCATAAATGTTACGGTCAGAAATGTTTCCCCTTCCACGTTTCAAAGAATCGACTTTTATAAAAAAAAAAATACCCGTAGTCACTATACACGATTTTGTATTAAAAGTGTTTTTATGTCGCCAAATGAATAAAACGAAGCTGATGCTATGACTACAGTAAAATTAGTTGTAGTTTCCGTTTATATGAATAAAATGTAGTAATTAACTATCCCATGTATTCGTAACTCAGCTTTTCCGAATCGGTAGTTTTACAACATCTTCTATTTGACCAAAAGGACGGTAGAACTCCTTATATGTAATCAGTAAGTATAGTTGGATAGGAGGATAACTACTTAATTAGGTATCTATATAAATAAAACAAAAACATCGAAATATGTGTAGCAGCAAGATTTTGCTAGATTAAAAAATATTTTCCCTGATTGGAAATCTGTATAAACTGTAAATTAGTTTACTTCTCGCACATAGCGATTACTAGGAAATTAATTCAGGGAAGGAAATTCTAGATTTAAGTTAGTTAACTTAAAAGAGAAAGACATATAATACACAAATAAAAATAATGCTTGGTCGTTAATTTTATATAAGTGGTAAAGTAATCTCTACTCAACAATGACAATTATGTTAAATATTGAAAACTAGTGACTTGCACAGTTCTGTAGATTTTGTTCTCGGAGTAGACATGTACATTGTAACACGTTATGGGCTCGAGACAAGCGTTTAACATTGTATAAAACTGAAAACTTTGACTTCCTTCGATAACGTCTGTGTTTAACATTTAATGGAGACGTTTTCATACAAGTTTCGTGGCCTACGAAAAAAAAAAAAAAACTAGTTGGAGTATTTGAAACTAGGATAGAGTGCAGGCAGTAATTAACAGATTCCAGCAAAATAAATTAATTGGATATTGGTATCTCTCTACTGCTCTTTCATCCTCGCGACCTTCACCATTGGTATTACGACTGAAATTAAATATTGTTCTTGCCAGAAAAACAGCAATAGGAAGGAGAATGAATACCGAGAAACAAGAAGAGAGAGATTGAGAGAGAGACCTTGTTGTGTGTAGGTTTGTAAGTACGTGTAGGCGTGTGCCTTTGTGTGTATATGTGTGTGTTTATAAATGAGTGTGAGAATGTGTATATTAGTATGTGGGTGTGGAATATGTGTATGTGTAATTGTGTGCATATAATATGTGTATGAGAATGTATGTGTGAGTATGTAATTGTATGCGTATAATATGTACATGTTTATATGTGTATATGAATGTATGGGTGTATGTATGTAAATGTTTGTTTGTGTGAGAATGTGTATATGTATATGTATGTTTGCATGCTAATGTGTGCATGTATAATTTGTGTTATGTCATGTAATTTATTGAGTGACTCATAGCGAAGGTTTACCTGCCAGTTCAGAGACTTAGAGCCGTATCTATAAACGGCTTTTGAATGACAACCAACTGCTACCCCCATAGAGAAAGCATTGGTGAGCAGTTGGTTGTCATTCGCAAGCCGTTTATAGATACGTCCCTTAGTCAGATGTGATGAGTTGTCTGTGTAGCCCTTCGCGCGCTTAGAATTTATTTTTGCCAAGAACACAAAAAATACTTCCACTAAGGGGGTCACCTTAATTTAAACACGTTAACAATTGATATTTAGTAATTTCTTTAGTACCTCGAAAAGCCCGTGCATGCACGTATATGTATATATGTATATTTATGTGTAAACACACACACACTATAAATACAAACTCGCGAAATGTATGGATTTGTAAATGTATTTTTACAATTTCTATGAGGGAGTTTCAGTAAAGTAATATAATGTAATCTACGTAAATCGTAACGACTTTCCTCAAAAGGTACCCGTTAAATGAACGAAAGTTACTAAGAACTACGTATCTTTCCTTCTCTCCTGTGATGTTAGCTTTGAAGACCTTTTTTAAAGACTTTCTTTTTGTACTACACATCCAAATTTTATGTCAGAAAAAAGAGCGAGGTTTGAAGAGGGAAGGTTTATACTGCTAATTTTGGCCCACTGTTTTACCAAGGCATAAATCCTTTGGTAGGTTTTCCTCACATCATTTTTCCGCGAAAAAGTGATATTCCGGTGGGGTTTGCTCATTCTGTTCCACTCACTGCCCCTCGTGAGCAACGTTATACGTGGTGAGGAGTGCGACGCCTTTGTGGGGAGGTTTCGCGGTGGTTGGTTGGCTGCTTAGGGAAAGGGAAGGGAGGATTGGAAGGGCTTAGCATCTCTTCCTGTAATGACTTCCTAGGGGTTCCCGCGGGAAATCAAACCACCGTTTCCTCGGTGCGCCCCCTTGCCGACTGGCGCCGCGCCGTGGAAATATAGTTCTGATTTTCACCACCATAGGCGTCTCTGCGAGCGCGGGTTTTCTCCGGGATACGCGGGAGGTTTTGGCGAGACACTTTGAATATCGACCTACCGATCAGTAACTGCACAGGTTGTTACAAGACCTGAGAAAGATTAATTCCACTGCAGGTTGGAATGAAAATGTGTCGTCTTATGGGATAGTTTGAAACAGGGAAAATTTCTGCCGCTAGTTTTTCTGCTATTGCTAAGGGACCAAAAAATAATAGGAAGCAGTAGTAAAATTAAATTTAAACAGGCTTGGAAATGACAGAAGTTATTTAACTTACTTTTAAAGTGAAAATAAACCGCTTTCGCGTTTTAAATTATCAACTTCATGTAACTTTAAATTCAGGAAATCTTTGTGATTGGTTAGTTTGAACCCATTACCGATACCAGCGCTCAAGCGGCAGAAATGTTCCCTGTGCCAAACTTTTAACATTGATATTTTTAACTTGCAGTAGACTTAAACTTAACCTGAGTGACGGACCTGGTTGGCACAGAAAATATATATTTTTTTTGCGAGTTCCGTTCAACAGTAAGGTAAAATAAGTTATAGCTCTTGGAATCAAGAACATACGGACCTTGCCTTAAGAGTTTGTGGTAGATAAATAAACACTGAAAAACATCAATTTTTTCTACTCTTTTTTCGTAGTCAATATGGATAAAATACTCATTGACAATCCTAGATAACGGTAATTGCAACTTTATGAGTAAATATTATCCAGAATTACTAATTCGTTACGAGTGATCTCTGGCGCCGCAGTTAAATGCACGAGGTTCCGGCGTCAGAGATTGTGCCTCAGAAGTTCGTAACACTGGAAACAGTTATGTTTAAAACGTTGGCCAAAACTATTGTCAAGGATTGCTATTGTTTAATTTTCGCAAATTGGCTTCAAGAAACCTGCATCTGTAGATAAATGCTTTTAGCGTTGAATTATGTACAGCGCCCACTGTTAAACTGCCTAAATGGAACAACAGCATGGCGGACTAGTATTTTCTTCAAATTTCTTCCTCTCATTTGTTTGACTCAGTTCACTTCCCTAGGTGCCGTACTTCTACGTCGGAAAACTTATCTTATCCGGTAAGTCCTTACGATCCTACTATCAACATAAGTTATGCAAAAATATTTCATGAACAGTCACATTAAATCTTAAAACGCTGTAGTCAGTGAAGCATGGTGCCTACCACTTGAATTGCTACTGAACTTTTGAGTCTGAAATGAGAAATTGCGTTATCGTTCTATAAACTGTGCGTGTTCAAAATGACCAGACGTGCGATCACGATCATTAAAGTATGCGGACGTAATAGTTTACTTCCAGTCTTTCGAGACTCCCCGAAGTACAAAAGTGTAGAATTATAGGTGTAACTTCACTCATACTAGGCGGTGCGGTGGACCATACAAGACAAGAGTACGAATATTTGCGCATCAAAAATGTTTTGGGATGTGGAAGGATAACGTATTATTTCTGATAATATGAACTAATGTAAGTGCTATATTTCCAATAAAACCTCGTTACATATCTTGAAAATTTTATTATAAAATTGTTGTTTTGTACGTTTCTGGTGAAAAAGCAGACTTCGAAGTTACACAGTATAAATTATTTGAACTATGCATATCTTTCCAGTTGCGCGATTTAATGTACTACTTTGAGTCATCGACTGAAAAATGTTTTAACATACAATAATTAATGGACGGAAGGTTCGAAACACTGCAGTCATAATTTTTAAGAGATGATTGTTTTTATTTTATGATTCATAGACAAGAATATAATTGCCCTTCATGATTCACGGCAAAGAAGATTACTTAAGAATTGTTTAACGTTTTTATTGTGTAGCTATAAAATATTAACAAAACAGAACTATTGTTAGAATTAATTAATTTTTATTTGGGCGACTGAATTTACACAAGAGGAAACAATAAAATTTATCGACAACATAAATTTAACGTTTTGTTATCAATGTTACTTATCAGTTTTTCGATGAACTATAGGCCTAATTACATTAATAAAAGCCCTTCAAAACGATTTTAAAAAACAATTTCCAGTGATATGAATAACTTCTATGATTTAGTAAGAAAAATAATCTTTTTTGATTTTATTCGATAGGTGCCTTCTTATGAAGGGACCGAATCAGTATTAAAATAAATTTGCTGATTATATTTTTATGAGGGACTTTTCAACTTACCGATTATGTAACAATATTGTGAAAATAAATTGTTTAATTCCAAAGTTTTAGCAAAAACATTAAATAAATCCATATAAATACGCTTCTTAGACCGTGCGAGATGACTCATTAAAAATAACACGGGTAAGTTACCTTGTTCTGTAATCGTGATTTTAGTTTATAGTTGTTTTCTAAATTCATTCCAGTTGAACGAAGAAATTGTTTTTAAAACAAGCCGTGGCTGCTATCCTCTGTTTTTGTGATACTTAATTTTACTAGTTTACATTGATAATGACATTGCTGTCGACTAAACTTTAATACCTATTACATGACCTACCTGGCTATACTTTAGAGGCAGCTGGCACTTAAAATATTTAGATAAGGTGGGCGAGCCTTAACTCTACAGCGAGATCATTACAGGCGGTGACACACAACACCAGAAATTGAGAGAGGAATCGGCCATGGACTTTGTTGAAGAACCATTTCAGAACAGCGTTTGGAGCGAGTTCGGAAAACGTGGAAAACAAAAATCAGTGTAGCAGGTCCTGGGAATCCAACTCGGACCATCCCAAATTGTTGTACTACTTTGCTCCGTTTCACACAAATAATTAGTTAGCTTCATCGAGAATGCGTGTGTGTGTGTGCACACAAACTGAATTCTAAAATTAGTTAAGTTTTTATAAAAAAGGAACTGTTTTGCACATGTTCTACAGTCCCTGATTTGTGTGATATTACTATAACTCGGAATATGTTTTAACGAAAAAAATTAATTAGGAAATTATTTATTTAAACAATTGAAATATGCTGTGACGATTCTGAAATAAAAATTTCTTTGAATAAGTCTGCAAGCGCTATTACCACTATATATTGACATTAGAGACAATTCAGCCTAATTAAATGTGTTTGCTGAAGATTGAAACGACTTTCGTTACATCCCGGGATTTAAAAAAAAAAACGCTTTTTGTAAACTTAAACCGGGCTAGTATTCTTGTTGTGCGTGTTACACCCAAATTACCCTCTAAAACAGCCGGCAGTTTTGGCCAGGAAATATTTTTTCAAGCTTACTTCCAAATGCACTAAGTTGTTCGTGAGCGATTGAATGATCACTTATTGTCGAACGATTTGAATACGCATCCACTACAACCCCTACACAGGATAAAAGGTACTTGTTATCAATTTAAGTTTGCAACTGTCCTGTTATTCCAAGTCACGACCTACTTTATTCGCACAACTGTTTTATACTAGTATGAGAAAAAGCATTCCGCGTCAGGAAAAATAAAAGGGGAGGAGAGATGGAATGGTGGTAAGAAATGAAAGCGAAAACTGGATAAGCAAGATAGAGCTAATAAAGGAATGTTCTCTAAATCAAAATGAAAGTGTTGACCGCACGTAGATCTCTTCAGAAAACATCGCGAGAAAATAAATCATTTGGCCCAGGGGGGGTTCACAGGGGATGCCGGAGGGTTGGTCAAAATAGGGGCGAGGGATGTTCTGGATCCGACCAATTTAATCTGATACGAAACTACCTGCGGGACTATATTTATTTTTTTAATTTGTGTCATGTGATTTAACCCAACCTCCGCTCGAAACTCCACCACCCCACACCATCGAACCACCGCGATTACACCACCACAGCAAACCCAAACGTACTTGATCGGAGCTAAAGTCTCGTCTGCACACTACGTTGTAACGGACACCGGCAAATTAGCGGTGCCAACTGTATTCCTTCCCTTCTTCCTGGAATTCCACCCCCAACTTTGCAGCCACCTAACACCCCTCCCTTAACCACCGAAATTCCCAGTCGCAGTCAAACTAATTCAATATCGGCGTCGAATCCAATGGGCCAAAAACGTATTGTCCCGTAAGTGAAACTAATTCCATTATCGAGAGAGGAGAGGCTTGAAAGAACACCAGAGTTGGTAGAAGCGGATGAGGTTACGTTTCCGAAAGGGGTATGTAAAACGCTTTGCCGTAATTTTACTAAGGGTAAATCCGGTAAATCAAAACACTCACCCTGGGAGAAACTAGCTGCTAGGTAATTTTTTCGGCGCAGATTAAATGGGTTTGCCAATAATTTAACCAGCGACCAAAAACCTTTAGAAGCCAGATAACTCAGTGGATGACATTTTTATGAGTCACAAATAACATCAGGACGTAAAAGCATCCACAAAAGAAAAACACCGTTCCCCAACAAACATTAACAATCATGACTATGTATGTGTAGTATTATTTGCGTTTAAAATAAAATAAATGCCATTATTAACCCCTTTTGTCGTGTTTGCAAAATATCTAAGGCTTTGAAAATCATTATACAATAAATACTTGTTTTAGGCAGTGAAATAGTCATCTCAAAACATTAAAATGTAAATAAAAATTAAAGAAAGTTATTTATTTTTAATTATTTTTTTACTGATTTACAGCCCGATATATCTCGGGAAAATATCTTAAGGGGGTTTATGGATGTATAATAAAATGAAGACTTACTATTAAACTAACCCGGTATTAACGCCACATACACCCATAAGTTAATCAGTATAGGCTACATCCCTGGAATTTAATTTTAATTTTTACGACTTTGATCCAACAAGTACATTCCTAAAAATTAAAAAATATCTCTGAAAAAGTGAGATATTTCGGTTTCTTTAGGTGTTATTCTCATAAATAATTTATAGTCTCGTCGCACATGGTTGAGAATTTCTCTTTCGTCTGTGCTATATGAAGCAAGTAATAACATTATATTAGGTTTTAATTTTTGTAACGTAGGACTTTTTGGATACATTACTCCATATTTACCGATTAATACCGTAAAACTATGGAAACGTTAAGTTTTATACAATGGAGACATTCCACATTCCAAATTTTATTGAAAGTTATTCCCCGTAACTTTGAGACTTCTTGGTAAAGTGTTGGTAAGCGCTTTTTATTAAAGTGTACAACTAAATAACTAGTGGTGGATAATTATATATAGACGTTGGGAAATCGTAAAACAATTGGCTTAAAAACAAGAAATAAACGGTTTTAATATTTCAAATTGGTTCAATAAAACAACGGCTAAGATTAGCATGGAACGTGTCAAACTTTATGCTCGTTAATATAGAATATGTTATTAACTGAACAGTTTTAGGTGCGTATACTTTGCGAGCGAATGTTGCTAAGAAAAATTAATAAACGCCAGAAGTAGCTGTTGTCAATAGACATGTAACAAACAAACAATTCAGGAATGCAAAATAACCTGTCAACCGACTTAAATCATCTTTACAGGAAACGTGTAAACTCCAAGTTAAGTCCAAGGGTTTTTATGTAGATGCAGAATACAACCCACGTGTCTTGTATGTTTTTTGAATTGCAGACGGATAGTTACGATTTAATTCCCATTTTATTTTCTTTTTACATAAGTGTATCACTAAAACAATGTTATAATAATTCTGTAGTAGAATGTTGTAGTTTTGCGAAGTTATAATTTGTTATTACTAGAACACTGAGTTAATGTGTATTATTACAATTTCAGTCAGGTTCTTATTTTTATAGATAGTTGAAATCCAGTAAAGAAACTAGAAAACGTAATAACCGTCACTCAAAATATTCTTGTAGTAATAATTTACAAAACGTTGTTAATGTTTGTTTGTATCATCATAGTGTCAGTACAGAAATATTGTTTATTTATATGTGCTTAAATAAGGCAGTTTAGTAAACAACTGTTGATAGGTTTTATCTGCAGTATGGCGTAGTTGCTCATTGTCGTACCTGTACCTGAGGCAAAGTACACTAACAGCCGGTTTCAACAAATTTTGTTAAGCATTTAACATTTGTTAAAGAAGATTAGCGGAGTATTTAACGTGTTAATCCATCGTTAATCCTCTTTAACAAATGTTAAATTCTTAACTAATGTTGGCGTAACCAGGCCTTAGAGTTTTGTCTCGCCACGATGCTTTTAAATGTTTTGTAGGAGTAAAGAGTCCGAACAGTGTGCGTAGAACGAGCTGCTAGAAAACAAGGCGCAGCATGGAAGAAAACAGGAGGCCAATATGCAGGCAATTAAAGAGATAATTTCCGCTATTAAAATTGTATTTTTTGCTGCAGCGAAAAGATGAGCGGGTGAAAGGAGTAGACGATGTAAATAGTGACAGAGAACTAGCCTGATAGTAATAACGGTTCTTGTAAAGCGAGTTAATAAAGTTGTTCAGTTTTAAATTAACACGATTTGAAGGCTCTGCGAAGAAAGAAAGCATTATAATGTGCTGTATTGCAGTTTACGTCTTTAACACTGCATTTAAGAAAATAGTACTTAATCAAAATATGCGTTGTTTAAATTAAAGTAGGTTATCCTAAAATAATGTAAGGGGATTCAAAGACTTAGAAATTATAATGGTGTTTGTTATCCTGAATATTCTCTTACTTTAAAACCAGAAAACATCAAGTAACGAACATATTTAGATTGCCTATAAGTATTAAACGCTTGTTTAAATTTTAAAAATTTTTACATGTCCAAGAGTTTGAGGGGCAATTTGTAGCCACCCCACTTACACTAGGAACACGCTCTATCAAAATATAAATAAAATAATTAACATTTATTGTGAATAACTCAAATGTATTTATTCAGTAAAGTATTAAATTAAGTAACACGTGGAAACCTTTAACGAAAAAGGAACAAAATTATTTGCGAAGTGACAATATACTATAAAACCCATTTAAAGGTGCGTGGCCAATCAGGAGAGAGCTCGACTACCATTGGCCGCTCTAGGAACAGAGCTAAAAGCTATAAATACGGTCCAATTTTTTTTCCAGTTTTCACTTTTACTTAACTTGAAAACGCGAGCTGATGTCAGCTCCCGAAACATCATGAAGTCGGTCTTAGAAATCTACTGTGTTCTTTTGTGTCTTCATCGTTGTGTCGTCTAGTGTGTTGTCTATGACGTCGTCGTTGTTATCCTGTCTTGTGTCCATTATTGTATTCGTTCCAGTATTGTCTGTGATGTCTTAATTGTGATGTCCTGAGTTTTACATATCTAAGGCGTATGACTGCGTCGACCATGAATTATTATTAAGTAAACTTGAACGTTATGGAATAAGAGGAAATTTAAATATGCTAATCAGGTCATACTTATCTAATCGTAAACAGGTAACCTCTATAAGAAACTGTAGTGACAATAAATACATAACAAATCAGCTATCTGCAGTTTTGCCAGTTCATATAGGAGTGCCCCAGGGCTCTATTTTAGGTCCTATTTTATTTATTATTTTTATAAATGATTTTCCAAGGGCTATAAGTAACGGAAAAACAGTTATGTTTGCTGACGACACTAATGTGCTTATCACAAATAAAGATAAAGATTTGCTCACAAATGAAACTTCTCAAGCAATTGTAAATATGTCCACATGGTTCATTAATAATAAACTGGTTCTCAATACACAAAAATAATCCATTATGATTTTTTTCCTGAAAAAAAAAAAAACTAAAGAAAAATCATTATATGCTGCAACTTGCTTAAATGAAATCAATCAGTTAAACACTGTTGAGAAGACAATATTTTTGGGTATTTTTATTGATAGTGTATTAAACTGGAATGAACAAATCAATACAGTCTGCAATAGATTAAGCTCATTTTGCTTTGCCATTCACACATTAAATCAAATATGTAACATCCAAGGATTATTAAGTTTTTATTTTGCTAATGTACAATCTCTATTAAGTTATGGGGTTATTTTCTGGGGGTTCTCTACAAATTGGCTCAAGGCATTTACTTTGCAGAAAAAATTGTCAGGATAATTAGTAATATTCACTGCAAAACGCCATGTAGAGAGTTTTTCCAAAAGCTAAAAATTTTAACTTTGCCCAGTCTGTACATGTACCATACCATAGTATTTGCTGTAAAGAACACTTGTAACCCAACAAATAATACCTACCACAATTACAATACTAGACAAGCTGCTGATTTTCATTTATTTACACATAGAACTAAGAAATTTTCCCGTACTCCATACTACATGGGAAAGAAACTGATAAATAAACTTCCTAAAGTATTAAAAACATTCAATAATATAAACAAATTTAAATATGAGTTGAAATCATACTTACTTCTGAAAGCTTATTATAATGTTGAAGAATATTTGAATGATCCGCACACCATTACGTGACTATATATAACAATGTATTAGTGCACTATGCTTTACGAATGTTTGACTGTACTGCTTTTTGTTAATATATATGTTTGTTGGGTTTTATTTGTTTAATGTAAACATTCACTGTACATATCTGTTTTTATCTTAAATAATGTATTTTTTTGACAAATCACTCTTAACATGTATTGGGGTTTATGTGAGACTAAATAAATAAATAAATAAATATTAGTTTGTATTCCGTTTCGACTTTTATTTTTGGTTGTTTATCATTATTTATTTATTTAATTTGTTGTTGACTAATTCCTTATGGGATCTTTCATGTACTGTTGTTTTGGTTTATGGATGTGTTGACTACAGCCAACTCAGCTTGTTTTCTCTCTCTCTCTCTCTCTCTTTTTTTTTTTTTTTTTTTTTTTTT
>PNEQ01092658.1:0-68169 GCA_003012365.1 Medauroidea extradentata
TAGTACATAACACAACACAACAGATGTTTTCACTGGCTTGTTGTCGCCAGGTTGCCTGCCTACCCCTGTTACTTTGGTGCACCATTGCAGGTATAAGAATGCATTTCCGGACATGGGTTCCTTAATCAAATATGTCCCAAACATGCACATCTACCATCCCTATCAATTTGTAACACTTATTCTTGGCCACCCTGTATATGCGTATGTGTACATAAATACTTAGATACATAATTAATTTATTTTGTGCTGTCTTCCAAAATAGTGGATCAACTACAGCAAATATAACTGAAATTGAAATCAAAGCATAAATGTTGCGTTGCGAACTTATAAAATATGTTAAGTATTAATTTATTAATACTATTTTCAAAACCGTTTGAAAAATAACTTTATGCTATTGTAAAAATTTGTAATATTGCCTACCTAAGTAATTGATGGTCACTTCAAAAATAAACATCTGACGTGATCGAAAACTATAAAAATCACGTATGATAGCTATGTAGCTTGACGTCATACAAAAAACATAAAAATGTGAATGAGACAGTTTTTCTCGGAAATACTTGACACGATTTTTATTAACAGTTTTCATGTTTTTATGTTGCCAATCGTTCGAATTAACTTTGTCTACGTAAATCATATGTAAATATGTAAAACAATTTTCATAAAGTGTATGTAAATATAAAATGCTAACTAAAAATTATACGGTTACAAAATGTTAAGTATAAAGTGTGATGTCACACAATTTAAAATGTGTTTCTTAAAATGACTACAGATATTAAGAATATAAATGAAATTTAGAGATACCGTTAGCGGTTTTATGTCAGTTACCAAATTAAGGTAAAAGAAAACAGTTTAGATAAATGACACACCAACGCATCGAGGGGGACAAAAAAATTACTTATACTTGAGAATAGTCATTTTAGCTATGTATTTAAATATATAATTAATTACAATGTAGAGTTAAACTTGAAAAACTGGGGCGTTCACTTGCCAACAAAGCGGTACATGTTCGATTACCGACGGGGTATACCATGATTTTCGCATGTATCGTGGATAGGTGGGACTTCTCGGGGCTCTCCAATTCACCACACTCCTCCATTCCGGCTCTGCTCTAACTCACCTCATATCGCCCATCACCAACACTCAGAACTCTACTCTTTAGTGCCGATAAAAATATTTTTTCTCGCTTCATATGAGCAGCACAACGACACAAACCGATAGACACGTGTTTCGGAAGAAATTGTTTTCATTTCTCTAAACACTGAAACTATTTTAAACATGGTTTTTCCCTCGGTCTACGGTATCTATTACCATTATTTAAGTGTAATATTTTCTTCGCCAGTGACTATCGAGTTTTTAAAACCAATCATTGAAAAATATGTATGTATATATATATATATATATATATATATGTTTTTGTTAAGTATTTTTTTCGATGCTAGAGTGCCAACATATAAATTAAAATTATTCAACTTTTAAAACACAAACACTCTGTGAACGTATTTTTATCAACAATTTGTTTACATGTTGCTAAATAAATACGTACGTGTGCTAGCACAATGTTGTATAAAAATAATACGAAACACTATACATCAGAATTCGTTTCACAATATGGAGTTTAATTTACTAAGTGTTTACCCCAGGTTAGTTCAAGAAAAACAATTCGTTAAGAAACACACAAATTAACCAATTAATATATTTAGTACTAACTAAATGAGTGTACTTAAATGTGATTTTTTGATATACAAGCATTTTGATAGGACATTGCCTACAGCAAACTAAAAATTGATATGTAATAATTTTAATTCCACTCAGAACATGCAGTTTGTATTGAAATCGAGATTTAGGATCGTATAAATAAAAAATACAATGCAACGAAAAATTGGGGTTAGTATTGCATTTATAAATGTTGAGCTAACTTTCTTCGTTGTACATGTTATATTGCATACTACTCTCGATGATGTGGACTAATGCAACTAACTTTAATACCGTGTTCATGATAGTCCAGTACCTTACGTTTGATCAATTTAGTCCAAATGGCCCTTCGTGAAGAAAGCACGATAATCTATATATTTTACTGTTTAACTGTAAGCTAAAGGTTATCAAAATGCATTCGTTCCACTTTCACTAAGACGTCATTTAAAAATTTCACCATTTCATTCACAAAACAGGCTGCAGCTTTGCTTTCCTTTGTCCAACATTCATGTTCTTATATTCATAAGAAATAGCTCTTTTAATGCTCGTAAATTAATTGGCCGACAACCGAAATATCACCAGAAATCGAAAATTCAAGAATTTTTACTTTAAAAGTATTGACTCCGTGTGAAAAAAAACTTCATATCACCGTTTAGGTTTGATGTGGAGGTTTAGTAAAGTTACTGTTTATTCCAGTGGAACTATTAATAAATTAATAAACGTGTCTTCCACTTTCTACATCAGTTATTAATTGCTGTGTCACAACATTGTTTAGGACTGTAGGCCGAGCGAAATGAAACATAACCTCAAAGTAAGACTGAGCGTATTAAAATAAATGTCTGTACTATTGAAAAACCTGTATAAAACAAAGAGTACTGGGACACTGTTTCTATGCGTAGGTATTTGAATGGTGTCGGTGTGATGTGTTTAAGTGATTGTGTGTTGGTGCGTGTGCACGAGAGAGAATGTGTAAGTATATGTTGGTATATGAAGGTACAAAAAAGTGTAACGAGAAGACGCTAGTCATTTTCGAAATTTATCTTACAAAAACAATCAAAATTTCAAAATAAATACAATTTCAAAAAATAATTTTGAATATTTAAGTACTTGATTATCATTTTGAGGAAGTAGCAAAACAAAATAACGTTTAAAAATAATTATTGAAGTAATACAGTAAATCATAAGCCGAAATAAGTGTGCAGCATTAGTTAAGACTGTTTCCTCAGATAGATAGGCTACATGTAACGATACTCCGTACATTTAACTTGTAAGTTGAGATAAGCTCATGCGTAACTTAGCTGAAATGAGCCGTGTCGTTCGTCTATACATTTGCCGCACTTGCCTCTGCGATAGCTGTAACTCGTACACTTGCTGTATTCCCTTGTGACCGTGGTTTAGAGAACAACAGTCCGTGGCTAGGAATCTTGCAAGGCGACAGGGTAACAATAGTCATATTGTAACAGGGGGTTACTTAATGATCGTGCTTGCGCCGTAACTCAATTCTCCCACCGGCCCAGTGATAAGGCCAGCGGGGTGTTAATGTACTGCCATGGGGTACAAGTGAGCTGTTATCGCCGCTTAACTGGCTTCATTGTTACGACCACCTGGTACTTAGTCAAACATGCAGAGAAACAAGCCACAATGCCAGTTGCACAAACCGCACAACCACACAGTAAATGAGCCTACTTTTTTGCAGCAAATTAAGTAATTTCTGTGGCGATGTTCAGCTTCCGATAAACGCTACTTTTATAGTTGCTTACGAACACAGAAAAACTTACAAAAATGTTTAAATTTTGTTTCTTATAACAATTTCATGTTCTTAGCAGCAATGAAAATACTTATTTTTTGACGTAAGCTTACCTATAGAATTTCTACGAACTTAAACGATAGCATTATAACTGACTTTTTTTTTAGAAACACAACTTAGCCTGTGCATTAAGAACAACAAAACACACATTTACGCACTATCAACACGCTCTAGACTCTGTATCGTTGCGTTGAATCTTAAGGGCCTCGCCTATCATGCGATTAAAATGCGTTGTAGTTTATTCGTAAATACGTTTTTATTACGAAACTATCCCACATGCGTCCATTGTGTCAAAGTACGAAAGTAAAATACACTTCAAACGATGGCGGAATGGTGGTTTGAAAGCATTATGTCGATTAGAAAAATTATTTCTGAGCCTCTCAAAATAGCTAAAAACAGCTTCTTCAACCTGTTATATCAGAAAAACTACTCACGGTATTCGTGTAAAACTACCATAGAAGCATGCAATGGACTTGGCTTAAAACTGTCCACGAATAAAAAAGATGGGTCACCATTGGAAGTGTCAGCCAGGCGAGTGATCTATGATATCACTACACGCCGTTACAGTGTCTTGCAGTAGAGGCGATACCGCACCAGATGAGCCGGTCAACATCGCCCTTGGCGCCGTGCCTTACTCACACAAATACACGGCCAGTATGCGGGCGATATAAGAGCGTTTTGAACGAGAACGATAGGTCCTAGACAACTGCAGCAAGAGAATGCATTTAATTGTGTAGGTCAAAAAGCTTAACAAATCTTCATCAAATATTTGAATTTTATGGCGCTGCGAAGGTTGCATGTAAGGCTGGAAGGTTTTTCCCATAATTCTCGATGGATTAGAAACGCCAAACAACTGTTATGTGCACGTCCCACAAACCTAGCGGGGATAGAGCTCCACACAACTTGCGTGATACTAAGCTTGGTTTTACTCAACACTACTATGTGAACAGGTTTATGAGTGTGCGTTGTTTTACTAACATTTTTAAAACGCAGTTTTATTGCAATTTTGGTGCTTGAGTAGTTAAACATTCTAAATGAAAGACGCCACAGAACAATTTAATTTTAGATTATTTACATTGGCTACGATATTTAATGACTTTACTAATATACAATTTGAAGCGATATTATGTGTTGAAACCAAACCCAAAACAACATTTTACTCACTAATATGCATAATTAACCCACAATGACTAGCGCTGGAGAAAAGGGAGCATTTTATTGGTTCTGACAAAATTTTATAAATTACTGAATATGTGTTTAACTCAGGACAGTTATCTTAGGGTTGGTTAACAAACATTTGCCGCACTAAAACTTACACCACAGCACTTATTTAAAAGTGTACAATAATCATACATGTTCAAGTGAGTTAGCCACACATAATTAAAGGCTCTCTGGTGATGGTGACTACTGATGTAAATTCCGTAGCCTTTAGCTTATGGCGTAAGTTTCTTACAATTTTCTCGAATAGTACCAGGACTCTTCGTTAAGAGCATATCCTACGTCAGAAGTTCTAGCTGAGTTTCTCAGTCTTTGAAAATGTAGTCAATCCAGGTCTCTTCCATAACAATTTTTAGTATCCTTGTCCTAGTTTGAAGCTATTCAAATATACGTTCATTTCTCACCGCCGGCCGATCTAAACATATATTTTAGACTGTTTATAGCAACGAGGAATTTCACCCAGAGTTCACAATTTACTTGTTGACATCAGCACTGCATTTTAAATTTATTGCTAATTTTTACTCATATCCCGTTAAACCAATCAGAATTTATATTTTAACTATTTTGTCACGTTCAAATAGTTAAATAATTTAATAACTGTTAAATAGTTTGAATAGTTTTACATTTCACAAAAAACATAAAGCGGTGTTCTAAGTATTGTCCCTCCAAGTCTTTTAGTTTCCTATATTTATGGAAAATCCTGTTTTAAATTATTTTTTCCAAAGCTTTTACTTTATAAATTTCAAGTTGAAAATAAAGTATTGGTTATCCTTTCGCGAAAAATAAGGATCCCTAATTTTTAGATATAACAAAGACAAATGAAATGATACAGAATGAGGAGGTAAATGTATTTAAGCGGTTGTATAACATCTATAGAAAGGTCATTGGCTTGCAGACGCTAAAAATATCACGAGCGTCATTTCTCATGTGAATATAATTTTCGCAGTAGTGCCGGTTAGAAAAAAGTATTTGTACTTGCACATCTTGATGACATAAAGCCACACGTGATTTTTCCCATGTCGAAGCACAACGGAAATATGAGCGACCGCGTATCCGCCTCTGTCTATGCCGGCTACATAAAAAAGGCAGTTAATGTAGAGGGGGCGGACCATATGGCAACAGATCAACATCTTTCCGCGTTAACTGTCCCCACACCCAGACTGCTCGCAGCGGCAAATAGAACAACACCACAAGCGCATCTGCTTTAACGCAGATGGTTTACTCAGTTTAATGGGGTGGTTTACAGAATACTTTAATTGTTTAAATAATTTTTATATTTGTACCAGACAAAGTCTGTTTTGTAGACACATAGGCCTATATGCGACTATTTTTACTGTATATTTTTTTTTGTTATCATAATTTTGTATAATCTCATGTCAAAGCTTATATGCGCATAAAACGGCTTTGTTAAAGAGGAAGGCAAAGTGACTTACCGAAATGATAAAAATTCACACTGAAGAACAGTGTCACAGGTTACGCAAATACATGTATAAAATGGCATTTTTTAATTCCAGAATTTTGGAAATGTTTTATTCTAAATTAAGTAATTTATTGACAAATTCTTATTATTTATAGCATAAAACCGTTTGACGCTCATTTAGACTTTAACATGACTTTATACAAAATCTTTGGGCGCTTAAAATTTTGTATTGCAGTAAAAATAGTCACAATATATGTCTACAAAACAAATTATGTCTCGTACAATTATTTATAATATTAAAACCATTAAAATTATAAATCTAGTCTTGTTCCAAGACTCAAATTTCAAAGATCCTAAGTAAATTACTAAAACTACGTACCGTAAACAGAGGCTACTTTGCTCCAATATTTTATACTTTTCGAAAGATTGCACTGGAAACGTATTATGCATTGTTATATATTACATATTTACTTTGACTGCGGACGCAAACGACTAATCACAACACGGGTGCTATCTCTTGACCGGTGATACTAAGTTAGTACCAAGTGCTGCTATGTCTTGTAAGCGCAGCACACCGTCTTCCTGCTAGAGATGAGTTGATGTTATAACTTTTAAAATCATAATTCTGAAGAGGAACAAGTAGGACTTATTTCATTTAAAACTAAGTAATTAGTAATACAAAAGACGCCGTGAAATTTTGGAATGCATGATTTCGTAAGACTTATGAAGGTATTCAGAGCACATCCTACAGTGTTGCCAAGTACATTGAGATTCTCGTAAAGAGTGAACATCTTAATTGGTGTCCGTGTAGAAAGACAGTTACAGGTGACGACCTATACCACAGGTGAAGTTAGAAAGTATACCTCCTGGTTTAGACATTGGAGAGGTCATATTTCCTCTCCCAGTTTCCGTACCGGCTTTCATAACTCACCGATCGTACTGCAGTGTCAAGGCGTGGAGCGCTCCACGTGATAAGTGCCTCAAACACAACAATGAAGCCGAAGAAGTGTCGCCATCATTACGTATGATTACGTACATGAGGTTGGAAAATCGTTCGGAACGGTTTTAAGTTAACGTAGATTTACATTTCCGTGGTAACTATATATTTTGAATACTGTTAAAAATATTTTTAAAACTAATATCTTCACAAATGCAGCAAAAATAAAGGAAAACCTTTAAAGCTTTATTTAAAAATATATATAAAATAATAAATCATTACTGTTTTGTAGCATTCTGGTGGTTTAGTGTGAAATAAAGTAGTACATGGAAATTTTCTTCCAAATCAGGGAAGTGTTAACCGATTTTACTACTTAAACAAGACCATGGGTTGTGTATTTCAATTCTCCAATTTATATCTCAGGAATAACATATCCAGATTTAAAACTATATTTTAGGTATAGATTTTTGAGGTATAAGCTTAATAAAACCTTAAAACTATAAGAAGATACGATAAACTGAATCAAATCGAGGAATTTATGAGTGTAACATTATTCCAGAGACAAAAGTTTCATTGTTTGGTTCACTTAATTGTGTGTCAAGATACGGTCCAGGTATCAGCTTCAAAAACTGGAAATCTTTAATGCCGTTTAAGAAGTTAAAAGTCAAAAAGTTGAAAATAACATCAAGGCTAGAAGTCCTTGTTACAGGAAACATTTGAAGCTTAATATTACGTCATACTTAAAGTGAACAACATTCATTCAGCCACGTGGATATCCTTTACAATCGGTAAGTCACTTATTTAATAATTAGTCATTTAGTAATGTTGGCAACGCTGTAGGATTTTACAACAAATTAAATAAAAATAAATCAAATACCGTAATCCGGGCTACATTGCTCCTATGCACCAAACAATAAAAAATTTTTATGGCTCTCTAGCAAGTATACTTGTAACTTCTATCGATTGCGTGTTACCTGAATATATAGACAGCACCACAGGACTTATAAAGAAGTATCTAGGAGGCACGCTCTTGTAGATTAATGTTGCACACTGAGTGTTCAATGTTATTCACGGAATTTTCTGAATTTTATGCTGTAGAAAAGTAATCTGAATTTACCAGAAAATAACAAACAAATGAAATGAGCCATTTTTATTTAGATGCTGTATTTATCTGTCATGTACAGTCTGTATGTATTATACATTTTAGCCATATTTTGTTTTTGTTTCATTCACATTTCCAAAGCAGGTTAGGTATTCCTCATAAATTGGGCAATTAGCTCCAGACAAAAAGTGGAGTAAAGTTACCTCTCAGCTTATATTACTTGTTCGGATCGTCAGTGTTTGTGTTTGTTCAGTAAACAAATGTATGCATGCTGCATTACGACTCGTCGACATTGAGATTATAAAAGACCAAGGGACTTATTTTAATCAATTTATGTGGTTATTGCAAGTTTGAACAGTGAATAGGATATACATAGTAAGTATCCGTGTTATGTTTTTTAATTTAATTTTTTATCATTTTGTAAAAAAACACAAATTAGATTGAAATCGACATATGTATTAACAATAAAATGTACACAACATTTTGTTGGTTCTGGTACAAAACAAATAGTTATCATACAAAATGCTAGAGTACTTGCTATGCTCCAGTAGCTTTTTCCATAACCTTTGCATAGATTTATGAAGTGGAGCAAAGTAACTCACCACTATGGGTTACTTTGCCCCACATTATAAAAACCCTTAAAAAATTAATTTGTTGTCCAATATCAGGCGCGTTTGTGTAGTGCCGAGCTAATGGTTTATAGATAACATTAAGCCTAGTAGTTAATTATTTTAACAATGCATAATACGTTTCCAGTGCAATCTTTCGAAAAGTATAAAATATTGGAGCAAAGTAGCCCCTGTTTACGGTACGTCATTTCAGTAATTTACTTAGGGTATTTGAAATTTGAGTCTTGGAACAAGACTAGGTTTATTTTTTTAATGGTTTTAATAGTATAAATGATTGTACGAGATATAATTGATTTTGTAGGCATATATTGTGACTATTTTTATTATGATTGCACAGTAATAATAAGAGTAAGAAAGATACAAACATTAACGGCATATATCACGAAACGAGTTATGAGTACAACTGGACAGAAGACAGAAACTTTCATACGACAAGCGGGCGGGAAAATATTTAAGTTCTCTGTAAGTGTCTATGATCGACCCTGACTGTTATGGACAATGTACACTGTCTGTTCATGTTATGTTCCAAGTCTATCGTCTATAGCGCTTCAAGCAACACAGCTCATTAATTTCACCGAGGGGATTTCTGGTGGCTGGCAAACTGCCAGACGACTTCCAACGACATAATGCACATGGTTGGTCGTATTCAAGTTCAGAAAGCCTGCGAATCCGATCAAGATGGCGAACATCTTCACTTTCCAAAAATGCAGTTTTAGCAGCTTTATGGTGGTGGGGCTGCCACTTCCTTACGTTATGCTGTGTGCAACTCCGAAATCCTCGACTAAAATTACGACGTTTTTCAAACCTTTTGATATTATTACGCCTTGAATTGAGTGATTCAGTTGTTGACAGGCATGTATTCTGGGAATTATCTGTTATCGAATAGCTAACCGACGTTGTTAAAATTGGAGTGCAACAGCTTAAAATTTTGGGCTTGCAACCTGCTTTAATATTCACACACGTCAACAATATGTCGTGCTGCGTATAAATGCACATGCTTGACCACAAAGGATCCCAACAGGTACGCTAATAGTTTTTTTTTTTTTCGATTGGGCCTTTCGATATCGTTACAATGTTCAGGTTAATTATTTACGGCGTCAGTCAGAAATAAATTATGTACAGTACTTTACGACGAAATTCCTTGGAAGCCCAATTTTCATGGAAACAAAATTTTCTGAGAAATACTTCGTAGGAATATAAAGGTTAGTTATTCGTACGATAGATTTAAGTAAAAAAGTATACAAACTTATTTAAAATTAGGATAAAAACGTTAAATGTAGTACCTTATACCGTATCTGATGATCTAGTTCTCAATAAATGTTTATCAATGGAATCCACGTATTTAACTACCGACATTCTAGAGCACGTTTATTTCTTTATCTTGATTTCAACCAAATACATGTCTGATACTGTAGAGTTTAATATTACTTACAGTTTTCAAACAAACCCGTTATTATGGCAAACTAAATAGTTTTTCTACGTTTTCTTGCAAAGAAAATATTGTAACAGTACAAAAATAAGTTTAGAAGAAAGTAGTTTTCTTTAATAAGAATTAAAAAATACTTTATAGGCAGTTTTATTAAATTACTTTTCAATGCTTAGATACAATTTATTTTGTCATACACCAACATTATCCTCACAAATAGCACACTCGACGTACAATGCTGGACTCGTATTCCGGAAAACCTGGTCTCGATCCCCAGTTCCGGGCATTCTGATTTTGTTTGCCGTAGCTTACCGAAATCGCGCCAGGGGATTTCTGGGATGGTTCCTTAACATAAACCATTGCCAATTCAACTCCTAGTTTCTGTCCTTCTATGTAGTTGTGTGTAACCGTATCTGATGACCGTTCGTCGAATCATAAAGCCCAATCAAAACGTTCATATTTACACACACCTTGTGTTGGGAATTGCCTACCTGACAGACAACGATTTCTCCTTCTTTGAATACTGTCACTCAGAATTTCTCGTACGTGGCTCACCGGGGAGTGTTCAGACAATACGACATATAATTTGTTAATTTATGCGTGTTAAATAATACAACCTGATCTAACATTTCTTACAGTATTGTTTGTTAACAAGTTTATGGTAAAAACAGGTCAGTAACATGAATTTCCCCAATGAAAAATACACGGAATTACCAACCTCGTTGCCCGAGTTGAAATCAACTTCTTCAAAACACTGTTCGCAAATTCGTCGCTTAACCGCAAATTGTTTCCTTAATAGAAATATAGTATTTTCTGTAAAAGTGATTCTAACATTATCGTCCTGTAAATTCTTAAATGAATCATACAGTTATCAGGAAGACGAACCTAGTTTTCCTAGCAGCACCGATCTTACCTCACGAATGACCACTTGCTCGAGGCTCCGTAATTATTTATTCGTCATGTTACTCTAATCTTAAGGCAGCTGCCTGCCAAAACCGTCGAGTGGCGTGCCAAGCTTCATCCGTCACATGATTATTCGAAAACTACTCAACACGCATGATTAATATTTACTTAGAAATAGCTTTTAAGGTACATTACACGTGTCTATGCCCGTTTCAGATTCAACACCTCTTATCAAAGCGCACTAATTGTTCTATGCAGCCAAGAAGGAAGAAAATGGGATCATTTGAAGTCTTTTTGGGCACGACAACCTCGGCGCAGGATATTAAAATAAATTGGTGTGTACAATACACGTTTAACATAATATTACGTCTTATAATGATAGGATCACCACTAAATGTGTCATAGAGGCGAGTTGTCGGCGAGAAGATTGCACACCAGTTCAGTGACTTGCGCATAGAGGCTAGAGGGAATCATGATGCCCGTGTCGTGTCGTCCTTACCGTTTCTGTACTTCTGGGCCTCGATCGTGCAAGACATGACCACCCGACGACCACATTAATACTAATATTGCTGTTAAATGGGAGGCTGCTCACACCTGATCAGACACCCTCGTCGGCGTCCTGGTCGTGGCTGTTACTGCTGAGCGGCTAATTTGAGAAGACACACCGATGTAGTGATTACTTCCTTATTTAAATCGAGGTACGAGAGTAAAGGTGTTGTATTGTCTCCTGCTGTTTCGCCAGACAACCTATTCTCATCGTCTTGGTGTTGCGACTCCTGTATACCTCCAACCATGGCCGGTTTGAGGTTCCTTGGATTTATGGTTCGAGCGTCATAAATGAAGCCCGGTACACCGTCAAGCAGTGGATCCCTTGTGCCAGTAGGACACGTCTACATGGGGGTGAGATGGGTCGCCTGGTACAGGTGCCATATTTATAATCACATACAAGTAGCACTCTAAACAATCTTAGTCTAATGCGTAACAGAAATGAAGATATTATGGTTCGCGATTAGCTGCTTCAAGACTCGTGAAGGCTGATACATGGTGCGCATGGAACAGCACCATAAGAAAAGAAGCGGGTGGGTAACTGGTGACACCCGAGAGAATTCGCCAACCAATGGTATCGTTCGGCACAATTCCCAAATACGAAAATTCGGATTGACCCGCGCTGGGAATCGACCCTTGATCGTCTTTGTCAAAAACAAGTCACTGTACCAACCGCATACGCTTAAAAAGCGTCCTTATATTAAAAATTCCCTTTGGACAAAAATTGCATAACTATCATATTGGCGGAATTTAATGGTGATTCACCGAAATATTTAAGTCGTATTCTTAAAAATGTTAAGTTCAGACATCTCACGAGATAGCTATACACTGTATCATGGTAGTAATGTAAACGTGCACACGAAATCGAGAATATCTACATGTTAACCATAATGCAGATTAGTAAAATTTATCATTTATGTTTATTTATTTTCAAAGTAAACTTTTCAGCTATATCTCAGTACTTCACGGGACTACACTCATAAACATTGAAATCAAAATACCAGTAACGGTGTTAATATAGTAATAGACCCCACATTGATGAGTTCCAGGAACAGGTTATTACAAAAACTATGTTAGTTGTTGAACATAATGGTTCATCACATGCTCCAGTGACCAATCCAGTATTTTAAAGTCTTTTAAACGTAGCGGTCAGTATGCCCATGATGTTAATTAATGGTGTGGTGTTTCCCGCCTTTTCGTGTGCACTAACATTGCTAGCACACCGTTTAAAAGAACATGTTCCCATTGTTGACTGAGAGAAAATCGTAGCATATCAAGACAGTCGGTTAAACAAACAACAAAGATGATATTCGTGTTGTAAGAACTTCAAACGCAGAGAACAGTATGTGGAAACAGTATGTCGAAGAATGCCGGGTTTAGCGATGTGTAAGAAGCCAGACGGTCTTATGTAATGCGCGGACGCGAGAAAGACATCTGGTGCACATGGCGATGGCGACCATACCGCCTCGCTCAGAAGTTGAGGCATGTTGCACACACATACAACTGTGAACGCACGCACCGCAGCTCACCATCTGCCTCTTCGGAGCATCTTGTCGAGGCACTCCTCATTGCTGCTGCCTCTGATTGTTCATCGCAGGTGTCGGCATCTGTTCTGCCTCTTCGGAGCATCTTGTCGAGGCACTCCTCATTGCTGCTGCCTCTGATTGTTCATCGCAGGTGTCGGCATCTGTTCTGCCTCTTCGGAGCATCTTGTCGAGGCACTCCTCATTGCGGCTGCCTCTGATTGTTCATCGCAGGTGTCGGCATCTGTTCTGATGCATGATGTTTCGAGCCCGGGTGAACGAATGACTTGCCGTCGTTTTAGATAAATTACGCTGATGATTGCGGTACATGCTTGGTAAATATAGGCACAAGCATACCGTGGATTAATTTCTAGAGGGGTTAAACGTCAAAAACTCAATCTTCACAGTCACTTATGTGATTATACCACAGCTACTTTAACAATCCTTTGGCGAAATAAGGAAATAACACTTGGGGACATCACGCGCTACTCGCTTGTATGGTTAAAAGTCAATGGAAAATAGATTGTGGTCAGTATGACTGAGATGTCAGATGTATCCTCGAAATACTTGTTCAATCATCTCCGATATGCGATCAACTTCTATAGTTTAATACATCTAACCATGGTTAGAAATCCTGAAATTATGTTGGTTAAACGACGTGCAGGTTACACTCCACATTCACGTGTATACTCTGTCCTGAGCTACTTAATGAGTAGCCATTTGTTCATTTCACAAGGTAGCACATGAGTCATAAAGTACGCAGGCTTGATATTGATTCACAGTCCTCAGGACCGAGTTTCATAAAGAGTGGTCCAATCGCGGAAGTGACCGACACGTACACGTGATCGGAATCTGAAATCTTCTATGAATTCCCGAAAAAACCGGGTTTCTAACAATTGTCCCATATTCCGTCTCACCCTTAGTTTGTATCACTGGTACGCTGACAAGAAATTATTGCATCGCCGAGTTACATGAGACTGTTCTTTCTCACTGTCTTCAGAGCCAGACAGGAGACTTCTACCGACAGGACAACACGCAACTGCAAGTGTCTCACAAAGACATATGCATTCTGGCAGAGGTGCCGGAACGATTTTAATTCAGAGGGGTGCAAACAGTTGCGGATACAGCATTGTAAGAAAAAGGGGGTGTGGATGCACGTAGCCGAAGCCAAAAGTGGGGGGTCCGGGGATCCTCTCCTGGCAAAATTTAGATTTTAGAGATGCAAAATCGTGCTTTTTAAGAAATTTCCTGACAAAAAAAGTTAATTACGTAAGTAAGTATTTATTATATTTTTAAAATAAGTTATGTCTTGAAAAGTAAATTGTGCTAAAAAAAAGTAAAACTTTTAATTCTTTGTCTACATGCCTTTATACTTACATTGGCTCTTGAAACACGTAAGTAGTATAATTTTGTGTGTCACAAGCCATATTTAAAAATTTAGAATACGTTGTGTTAAATTGCTGCACTGCAGCGCAGGTGGGGATAATCACTGAGGCCCTTGTCATGTGAAACTACTCACCTAATTGCACTGTTGTCGTTCCTATCTTGCCCTCCAGGCGAGGCTCTTGTTATACATAACAACGTGTACCTAGCTTGATGAAATTATTAATTACGGTTTCTTAGGTAGTTCATGAAATATGTTAAAATGGACACCACTTTGGAACTACGTAAATGGCAAAAATATAATACACGAAAGTCAAGTCAGGTTACTTAATACTTTATGTGTACCAAGTTTGATGAGATTTGGTTCATGTGTTTAAACTACTTAGTGGACACACTTACACGGATACACAGGCACACAGACCCACAAAGCCAAAGACACACAGGCACACAGACCCACACAGCCAAAGACACACAGGCACACAGACCCACACAGCCAAAGACACACAGGCAGGAAGGATATCTCATAAGCCTACATTTTCCTTCGGAAAGTACGCTGAAAGTGTGCCACTTACCTAATATCCATTAACACTGAACGAAAAAGTAATTTTTTTACATACGAAACCTGACTAACAACTACGGCACTGATCAAGGATATTCGCGATTATGTGCGAATACTATACGAGCTCACCCTTTCTTCAGACACGCCGCTTGAAAAGAAGCTTCGCGTCACTGTAGCAAACATTTTCTGACTGGTTTCGTTACAATAATTTTTATGAAATTACATGACACGAGATCGTTAAGTGCACTTCTGTATTTCGCATCACCTTCGTAGTCTCGACGTTTACGACGCAGAATTTACGCCGCGGTTGACCCTGGGTGAGCGCGAATTTTGTTTTCTCCGCCGACGTCGTAACCTGTTCCATGTTGGAACGAAGAAGTCGGGAGGGAAGTAGTGGTTGGCGGTAAAAACTATACAAGGCTAGTCTGTAACACGTTAATTTGCCTAAGACTCCCAGCTATGTAAAACGTCGCGTGCTTCCAATAAAAACCGGGTGATGTAGTTGGTCTGTTGGTCACAACATTTTTAGGGATGGATCGCTAAGGGACCGGTATAAATTGTCTGAACGGTTAACTGTCCTAACTTTTTACTGGTGCCTTCCTAATACCAATAGGAGAAGAGAATCTCTCTTTCTTGAACCATTAATATAAAGAAATACTGTGTGTTGAAAAAAAGTTTAACGTTCTAACCAACCAATGGTATTAAGAACATTAATTGGCAATTTTTAAACATTCAGAAAAATTATTCTTCATGTATCTTTCACCCAGAACCAAGCAGTCTGTATCAACAGACCGAATGTTGAATTACCCGAAATGTCAAAACTTAACATAACTTAATCTAACCTACGCGTGTCTTGAAAAAGTTCCGATCGGTTGAACATTTTGAGAGTTGAGGTACTCTCTTCAGGAACAGCTGATAAGAAGGGGCCTGAAACACTAGCATTTTCGTTTGATCACAATCTATTATTCAAACAGCTATAAGTTTGTGTCACATCTGCAATTTGGCCTTGATTCATTTGTAGGGCGCGGTAATTTTCGCGAAAAGATTTTTGCAGCACTTTGTTTCAGTGTCTTACATGTGCACCTGCATCTCTGCTTTGTGGTCAGTGATTGGATGCCGTAACACTCAGCGTGTGGAGGTTAAACCCGCAAATCACAGACGTGATGTGTCACAGTTATCCGTGTACTGATTGGCACAGACTGATGAATAACGACTCTGCACAAAAACACTCTGTCAATAGCCATGATGTTGAGCTGCAGGTGTGCACGTAAGACACTGAAACAAAGTGGGGCAAAAATCTTTTCGCGAAAACTACTGGCTCCTATTCATTTGACAACTTGTAGAAGGCGCTGAACAAATAATATAGTAGCAAGTAAATGCACGTTTAGTTGTGAAGAGACGGTGTATTTTCTTCCAGCGTTATTCTTGAAACCAATGTAGCATCCTGCGCCACGTATGTTTGGACGGTGGTTATGTTGTAACATATAGTTTCTCTATATTACGAAAGTCGGTAAAATTTGCTTATGTTTGTTGTTTAAACTGCTTGAACCAGTAAATGTTTATATCTTTGGAAGCTAATACCCCGTGCTATAATATAATTTGCATTTGTCTTTGGGTGAATCAGTGTATTATATGCTCAGTGTAAAATTGTAAAAGCTTCCACAAATTTAACTTTATCTAGACGTATATTTTCTTGCTTCAGTGTGGGATATTTATTTACTCCGACCAAGCTATCGAATAGGTGGGGAACGTTTTGCAGAGAGCTGATAGTTATGTCAACGAGGAGGAAAGAGTAGTGTAAACTAAGGAAAGGAACGGTCTTCGGAATAATTGGAAATAAACGGAAGAAAAATTATCACCTTTGATGGGATTTGATATTGTTTGTGAATTTAATCATCTAAGTATGATGAATACTGAAAGTAAATTTACTGCGATGGTCTTGAGAAGTCTCAAGACAAGAAATATCAAATTATTTATGATATAAGAATATTTCGTCAAGAGGTTGGATTCCGCGACGCCCGGGAGGAAGGGGTTTCGATACCCAGAGCGGAATCGTCGTCTCGAGGCGTCCGAGGAGACGTCTGGAGTGGAGGTCGTCGTCCAGCCTGGTTCTATAGCCTAGTGAGGGCTACTCTTACTATGCTGTTCCTGGTCATCTTCCAGATCCCGTTACCCACGTCGGGAGATGTTTGTTAGCAAGAAAACTACCGGTAAGATCAACTGCACGGACTTCAAAGAGGCGTACACCACGGCAACTCACGTAAAAAAATATGCTCACCGGTATCGAGTATTTAAATATTAGTGCTACACAACACCCACAATAGAACCCTGAAGATCTGGAGTCATCATTGGTATTTGCAAGATGTCATAAGGAAACCCATGAAAATTGCAGTGTTGTATCTCTCTATCAGTAGTTCCATACAGTGTATAATCAGATCACTCACCCAATTATCATGATACTAAGTTTCACAATATTTTTTTTTTTTTTTAAGATTTTCATTTGCACACCTAGACATCAAGTTAATTTAGAGTTAATTTGTGGAAGCTAAAATTTCTTATCAGAATATCTAATTTATCACACACTCTACCAGCTAAATAAACAGTAACTTCTACAATTCAAATTTGTTATTTAATCCACACTTAAAGTTTACTTGGTTGATGGCGCCGGCCCTTTTACACAACACATTACATAAAAAAGAACCCTTTTAAAAATGTGTGTTTGTTTAGATGTCACAATGTATAGGGACCCCGCGAAAATAATTTTTCATCTAGTTTCAGTGTCTTACTTACACTCTGCAGCTCTGACTCATGCTTAATAGTTTGGACGTTCAAACTCTCACTCGTCTTAGTTATACCCGCAAATCACAGACGCGTAGTGTTGCAGTAGCCTTGCTCTGATTGGTACAGTCAAATTGAGAAAGTCCTTGCTCAACAACATGCTGCCAATAACCATGGAGCAGAACCATATATGTGCACACATGGGACTGAAACAATTTTATGTATTTATTTTCTGACACAGTCTATCAGTTCACAGACGAATCACATTGATAGGACTTTGAAATTTTTGTGAAAAGAATTTTGCCCCACTCTGTTTCAGTGCTCTACGTGCACATCTATACTACATGGATGGTGGTAGGCAGAGTGTCTTTGTGAAGTGACGTCTCTCATTTGACTGTAAGCTTACTGCAACAACACACGCCTGTGATTTGTGGGTAGAACACCAAGAAACGTGTCAGTTAATACATCCAATCACTGACTACGAAGCATATCTGAAGATGTGCACGGAGGGTACTAAAACAAGTCTATACATCAGTGAACCGGCGAATTTTTCAATCCCTACTGATCAGTTCAGACACCCAAGCCAACTGCCATACTTTGACAAATTTTGTTCCAGTGACACAGCAGATTAGGTCACTATAAAATTAAATGGAAAGCTTAAATGGTATAGCTGTGTATTTAACGACATGGTGGTAAACCACTTATCGTTAATAGTTCTGCCTAGCACGCTGAACAGCCGTGGAAATTTAGTAATAAAAATTTTTAAATTCTGTCTCGTTTTGTCAACTTTGGAACTTACCATTGGCAAGCAGAACTTGTTCAGCATTGATATTTTAAAGAAATATTGCGACCAAATATAACTTCTGAAAAAAAATATTCGCTAGTATTTTGTTTTATGAAATAATATTTTTCAAAGTATGTTTTGTTTATTGTGAGCAATGAACACTAAAATTTGTAAAGTTTCATGCATAGAGTGTATTTTGTTCAGAAAACTTACTTCAAAATTAATCCACTGAAAGGTTTGTGCTTAGTTTCCCCACGTTAACTCCGTAGTTGCAACATTTATAATAGGACTATGTATTTTCAGCTGTGTCGTCAGTACGATGCGTAGCCAGGAAAAGAAATACAAAAAAATGTATTGAAATGTCTTACGACATGCCGTATAATGTGATTCGTTACTTTTATGTATGCTTTTGAACCACGATTTCTTCTAAAAATTACGTGAAATAGTACATAGTACTGTAAATATTAGTAGTTAAGAAAAAATCTGGCGTATATTTTATGATTTCACAGGAAATAATGTGGCTCACCCGTTTTATACAAAAATTCTTGCAGAACGTTCATCATATTTACATATGAAGAAAACATAAATAATGTACCATACTTTATATAAACCACTACAGATTACAAATATTATATGTATATATGTATGTATATATATATATATATATATATATATATATATATATATATATATGCATATGCGTGTGTGTGTGTGGATTACCTAAATACTGGAAGCATTCATTATTACTAGAGCTGCGATTTTATGGCGAAAATATTTTTGCAACATTTGGTTTCGATGCGTCATGTTCACACCTGCAGCTCTGCTACATCGTCTGTGGTTGGATGATTTTACTCTCACTGGCCTTGGCAAATTATAGACGTACAGACTCACAATAATCTTATTCTGATTGGTGCAATAAAATGAGAAACGTGTCTGAATAAAGACACGCTGCCAATAACCTTGAAACAGAACTGCCGATGTGCACGTGAGTCACTGAAACGAAGTGGGGCAAAAATCTTTTCGCGACAAAATCGTGGCGCTAATTATTACCAAGTATCCTTTTAATACACACTTAGAGAGACAACCTAATCTTAACGATTTGTTTGGACAATATCTACCGTTTATCACGTTGTTATACGGTAATTCGCATATATTTATAATATCTAAGCCTTGTGTCCCATTATTTCAGCTCTTAACATTTTCCGAAATATTTAAAGTAAAAATATATTTCTACCACAACTTACGCAGAGTTTAATTTTGTTGCCCTCTACAGTACTCATGAGGAATAAAATATTATGCAAATTTATACAAATAACTAATTGTTCCTTAGTTTTATCATGACATTTTTAAAACTTGCAAAAATGGCGATGTTTACATTTAAAGTTGGTTTATTACATAACCCCCACAGTTAGTCTAAATGAGTGTATCAAAGAACAATGGCAACATGTTCACAGTAATTAGTAATTTTAAAATGCTTGAAAATATTTACTGACATTTAAAATTGGGCATTGTGTTCATTGAAAAACAATTTTAAGCTTTAGCTCAATTAAAACCGATATTACTAACACATGCCGTTCTAAAATATCGTAAGTTAATAAAACCAGAAACAGAACTAGTTATACAAGTGTTTTAATTAACGTCATTTTAATATAATTTACTTTTGTAAATATTATTTTTAATATATGTCCATTTGTATGCACGAAAATTTAAAAATAAAATATTTTATTACACCATCGTTAAGTATAACTGATATTTACTAATTGCATCGATATTAAGTCTAACAATAATTTAAGAGCATCTTTTTCACAATAAATTAAATTTCTGTAGTTAGAAAGTGAAGAGACATTCTAGAAGAAAACATAGGTATCCAGTTGATCATACTGCTAGCTGTAAATGTAATTATTTCCGCAGTTTTATGAACTGACCTAAGGAAACTTGAAGTACATGTAATTTTAAAACAATAAACTTAATTTTTTATGAGGAGGCTTGCGTACACTAAGTACCGAAAACTTCGTGAAAAATATCTGATATCACACATATTTTTTTCTAAAACAAATATGTAAAAGCAACAAATAAATTTATTTATTTACTTGTTGTTCAATTCCGATACGAAAGCCGCATACTAAAATATTTGCTGTGCTTAACATAACTCAAGTTTATCTGTAATTTCTTGAAATAATCTGTAGGTCTACTATTACTATGCATTTGTTTTAGAAGATACCGTCTTTACCCAGAATGACGTGAATTCCTTAAACTTGTCGGCTTCATACATGCATACTGTATACCCAATATAAAAGTTTAAAATAATATATAATAGGAAAACAATTTATAAAATACGTAAAATTTAAATAATGTGATGTGTGCCACGTGAGTGTAAAGTGAAATTTTATGTGTAGTGTGGCAAACATTTCTTTTTGTATATTTAATAGTTAATTTTTTAAGATTTTGTCTCACAGAATATTAATGCCATTAAAGTGAATGTATTATCATTTCAATTGGTTCCTCACAACTATAACACTGAACTATGTACCTAAATTACACATATTGTTTCTTTTTTTCTTAGCACACGCCTTTCATATCATTTTTCATACTGTACACTTATGAACAAAATACTAACCAGCGTCGAAGCTGAAGAAACAACCACTAGGCATTTATTTATAAGAAAAAAATCAGTAACAAAATAGTGCAGAATTCACTATAAACTTAAAATTAATAAATAATAAGTATTTTCGTGCAGTGATATTCTCAGAATTTATAGTACCTTCACAGTCATGATCAATGTAATCATCTGTATTTTTGTCAGCAAACGGAGTCACGTATAATTTTTAAGCTTCTTTTGAAATCAAATGCATTATTAATTGAATGAGTGTTTTTTTTTCTCTGACTTCCTTGCCGCTAGGTCACAAATGAAAAAGATGTTCTGCCTTCAGCTAGTGGATTCTGCGACCCGATGCTCTTTTGCTAATATCGACTTCTACAATTGGCTCCTCAGATCCGTACCTGAAGTAAGGACGGAAATTCTCCGACTTCGAAACTATTTCCCTAGATAGACTCACCGCCTCACCACAGAGTCATTTCTTCCAGTTTACAACATGCTTCTTCAATTTTGCTGAACCTAAAAAATCTTCTGTCTTCATTCTTGGATTTTTCTTTTGGTCCTGGCACTGTTTCACCATGTCAAAGTAATCGTTAGACGTAAACAAATGTTGATGTTTGTTGACAAGGGTCACAATCTTGTGAAAGACATCATCATTAGACAGCTTTGACCTTGCAGTTGATACCTGTAGTGCATTACTTGTAGCGAATGATGCATTTCAAATAATGTTTTCGTCATGAGAACAATCTTGATGTTGCGGTCCTACCCACCGCATGAGTCACTTAACAAAATTAGTTCTTCCACACCTGCAGTAATGTTTTCTTTAAAAATGTTTCATAAGACAGAAAGAAACTTCTTTCTAGAGCAGATACTCCGGTTATGTACCCACAGCTGTCGTTTATAGAAGATATATTAACTGGGAACCTTAGTAACTTCATGTCAAAAGTTGTGCAATCTATGTAAGAAGAGCGCCTAGCCAGAGCCATGCCTTCTTTCGTATTTATTTGTGCACCTTGCAATATCATTATATGTTCCTCTCGTTCATTTAGAATCATTGATTTTCAAGCACTACCTTCAACATTATTTTCCTTGATAGCTTTGAACATATTGTACAATGTTACATCTACCCAATATAATTGTATAACATAGAAGCACCAACGCTTAGTAAAATACAAATCAGCAGGGACGTGTGTGTATAGGAGTATTATTATGATTTTATTTTTTACAAAGTCATCAAGTACAAAGGCTTGTTGCCAAAAATGGTTGTGACAATTCGAACAATTGTTTAAAAATGCACAAGAATTTATTTGTAAATGTACTGTTTAAGCATACAAAAATGTTTGTAAGTTTACAGATACATTTGTATATTTATAAGCATTTCCTGTAAAGTAAAAATTTTTTAAACTTACAAAAAGATATTTTGGAAACCAATTTACAAAGAATTTTTTTAAATACAAAAAGTTTTTTACTTTGTAGAGTATGGCACTCCGAAGAAGAAGAAGAAGAAGCCAGCAAGTGAAACTTGTTACACATTAACTGACTTGACTGTTACGAGTTAGATTTATGTCATATTCATATTTTCAATATGGTGGCCATTTAAACACATTATTATCACACGAGACATCTGAGTGTCTGTTTTACAAAACTAAGTCGAGTAGAGTTGTATTTATTAGTTTGAGAAAACGTATTTTGCTCAAAGGAACCAAGCTGCTTTAATGTGTATTGTACAGACATGGTTTTCAGAATGAAAACAAGGCGTATTGTTGTATCTTGGGAAATAAAGTTTTGCCAATAAATACATACGGTTTGGTTCAAAATGTATTTAGACGCAGAACAATTTATTTGAATGTTGGTTCTATTTAGCATTTGTGTAATGGACCTTGAGTCACACCTTGTATATAAAACCCTGAAAACTTAATTATTTCAGTTGATTTCTTTCTGGATAACTGCGTTATATTATTGATAACGGCATTATTAATTTGCAGAACTTAAATCGAAGAGTTATTTCATGAAGTTATGTATTCCTCCCAAAATCGGTTGTTGTAATTCAAAACTCTTATATTCTACATCGTCAGAAAATATCTTCGGTAAGTTAGATAGTTAAACAGTAAGACGTTTTTAATATAACATTTTGGTGCTGTATATATACGAATAATTTTGACGGAAAAAAGTGAGATAATAATAGAAAATTTCCTTTCTGTGCTTACATACTTTTAAATACCAAACGTAATTTATTTTCGCAAACAGGTATGTCAGTAAGTAAACCGAAACTATTTTGTATGAATGTTATCATACATATTTTCCGACAGCCAAATTTCTGAGACAGTGATAGGGATAGCAATGTTAATACCCAAGTGTGAACATAGGCAGAGATCACATCGGGGATCGAGCACGGATAGTCGTGTTTGTGGCGAAGGGGAAGGTGTATAGCAATTTTTTTTTTGCTAAGATGAGTACAAGAGGCCTTTCTTTGTATTCGTATGCGCAGAAATGTACTACTTTAACATACACAAGCGTAGGTTCGGCAAAAGAAAAGGAACTAATACTAGTTTGAAAAACAATATATAAAATAAAATTATTATAGGGAAAATATTTTATCGGTGCTACGTTTACACAGCTTGAAGGACATGAAGGTTGAGGTGCTAAATACGAGCAGTTTGGTTAGCCTTGTACCCACTCCCACAACCCTTCTCTACCATAGCTGTGCTAACCCCTCGTTCCCGTGAGGGCAATAAACCATCCCGTTAAATGGCGAAGACTGTTTGTCGCCCACCAGGGGGCTTTGTGTGGTTTCATCGATGAAATGTGAAGTTGAATAGTAGTAGAGTTTCTTCTCTCCTTCAGTTTCCTCGTCAATAGCATGCAAAACAATTGTCTAAATATGAAGAAGTTTCTAACTTGAAGAAATTACGACTTTCTTTAGGAAAGATTCCTTGAAAACCCGAATATTTGTAAGAATGTTTTTAAACAGCACTTCATCTCAAATACTTTGTGTTGTTAAATTCCAACTTAAAATTAAAAAAAGGTAGGTTTGTTCAAATAAAATCTACGCATAATTTTATTCAAGAGTGAATGCATTTTCTGAAAAAGAACCATTTAATCGTTTTGCGTCTGTAAATTTATGTTTGAGTCTTCTGCAATGTAACAATTTTATAGTATATAACTAACTTCAAGTTTTGTACATTTTAAAATACTGCAAATTTACACATAAAATTGTTAGGTAGCCTTAAAATTTTAGATGCCTAATTCAGTACAATAGATAGATTTTATTATACACAAAATAAACTACTTATTGCAAAGTTGCTACCTATTTTGTGTGGAATACACAACCGTACAGATTTAAAATCAGAAAAAAAATAGTTTTAAATTACGTATTAAAAATAACTGTAAAAATACACTAACATAAGTAACATGGCTCGTCACTCTGCATTTTATTACCAAACTTCATCTGTACTAACGCACAGTTGTCAATGTAAAAATTATTGTTAACGATCTTAAATTCACAGCCGAAACTACTAGAATTATTACCGAGAGATATGTAAAATGTTAAACTCAAAAATATTTTTAAAACATAATAATTTGCACATTTATGTGAGTTAAATGTTTAATCCGTTAATAAATATGGCATTAAAAATGTTAAACTAACACTATGTGTTTTTATATCACACTCTTACATCTGAGAACCATGCGGGTATTATATATGTAAATATCGATGTGTGTATGTATGTTCTCTATGGACTCCAAAACGGCTGGAGCGATTTTGATAAAATTTTCAGGTAATCTTCAGATTAGTCCAGCGGGTGATCCTGTGAAGTATAGTAGAGATGAGATTGACATATATATTGCGTTTTGCAAATTTTGTGACACATTTTCCTTACAAATTAACTCATTATTAATGTTAATAATAATCATTAATAATAAATTAATAAGTATTATTGAGACTTGGAAGTGTGCATCATGTCAATGTATAGACTTCAATTCTTGGCTATAGATAATTTGTGCTACCCGGATCGCTAGTTATACATGTTTCTTTAGAAACAATGGCAGTAAGACATTTTATTATTGTGTCATACAGAGTTACATATAATGTTTAACTTGAGCAAGTAAGGATAAATCATTACTAACGTGTGAAAAAATTGACCTTTACAGAACTTCACTGATGTCGAATGAAATAATAACATGTTATCACCAATGAACATAATTTCCTCAATATTATATAATTTACCCAGTCAGTTATAAGGATGCATATAAGAGTATCATTTAAAACGGTTTTTCGTATATGTGAATCGTGCCGGGCAATGCCGTTGTTCAGCTGGTTTTCTCGGAGTTCTCCCTTTCCTTGCCTCTATTCCGGCATCGCATCATTCTAATCTCATGCCACCAACTTTAAAATCATTGCTGTCAGTGCTAACCGAAATCTCTTTACATATTCACTAAAATAAGATACTCTCCAATGTTACTTCTTAGGCCTACATGATGAAGTAACACAATATAAAATTAGGTATGAAAGGGTCATTATTGCACTTTATATAGGAGTGCTCTTAAAATATAAAACTCGTTTCGTTAATAAATAAGCTTCAGAAATTAGGGAAACATTTACAAGTAAAATTTGATGTACTTTATTTGATGGTCCCAAGTTTGATTAAGTTCTGTCTACGTCTGAACATATAAGTGGGAGGCATACACACATACTTACACTGTACATTTCTTACAGAGAGACGCACGACCTCAAAAGCCTAACTTTTCCAACTAGGGAAGTAGGGCATATATTATCATCGACTGATAAAGCTCTGAGTAGGTAAAATTACTCAGGAACTTTAATAGAAAATATTGTAGCGTAAGTGGCGCACGGATGATATTCGGCCGCGGAAAGTAACATTACTAAAACTCGTGAGATCGTCAGTAATATAATAGTTATTTCAGTATGTATTGTGTATTATGTACAATTTATTTAATTGCTTAAATTATTATAACTTATGTGCCATCTTAAACTGCGACAAATTTTAAACTAATATTAATGGTGAATATGTTTAGTTTTGTTAATAAATTGTTCAAAATCTTTGGCGTTATTTTTTTAACTATATCTGAAATAGAATTTTGTTATGCCCACGTGCTAATTACATAGAATGCAAATTTAAATATTGTGTACTCATTAATTATTAATCGTAGTGTGGGGCACAGATTTCTACTATAGTGGAGAAATATTTCAAATAAAGGCTTTGAAAAGGAATAAAATTATAATAAAGAATTGTTCGAACTCTTCAAATACAAAAAAATTCAATAATGTACCACATTCATGTTTAATCACTCCGTCAAGTGATATTCTGTGTCCTATAATGGCCTAATATATGGAAATAATTCTATAGAAGGCGGTAAGAAGACCATAAGTCGAATTATTACCCACTGAGACTTGTGTTTTACTTGCAGCTAGTAGTCGTTCAATAGGGCACAATTCTCATTATACTAACACGTCTTCGCACCACCTTCCTGAACAAGAAGAAATACATAAGTACCATTACATTTTCACATGACGTATGCCCTTTTTACCACCCGCAAAAGAATTACGAAGCAAAGTATTATCGAAAATGTAAAAACATCAAATATGGCGGTGGGTGTTAGACAGTAAACTGATCTTGCCCACACATTCTAGCTGTGAACGGTGCTGGCATAATATAGCGGCAGAAAAGTTCCACCACGAACGCAAATGGTCCGTTCTCGATGTAGTGGCAGCTCCGTAATGGAGGACACTTAATTTTTAAAAATTCTAATCTGACGTATACGCATATTTAGCTAGGAACTCGTAAATCGGTATTTCCCATGTTTTTAAATTGCAGAAATGTATCGCGGCTGCGGTGAAGAGGACCTGTATTTCAACCACCTGTTGCTGTTCTGAATATTTCAATAGAGGTAAGTAACGAAACAAATATTTACAATGATAAATTTTACTTTTGAAATATTTGTATTTGAAATAGCAAACATTTTGTATTATAATTTTTGTAATTGCACCACGAAACAGAGTGCAGGTGGAGTAATATAACATATGTAAGGCAAATGTTTTTTTTTTAATATAGATAACACACACGAAAATAAATGTGACACCAAGTTCAAATTAACAATCACGATAAAAGTTGAAAATTTCATTTGAAATTTCTATGTATGCCTACTAACGCAGATAAGTTATTAGTGGGGGACGCAAATATGTCCATACACAACTTCTGAATAGTGATCTCATAAACGTATATTTCCATCAAAAAGGAGGCTGCAAAGGAATAGTTAAAAAATTATTACCATTTAAAACGTTCATGTTATAACTTACGACTGCCATGTGCAAAAATTTGCCGAATTTTGAGATAAAAGTACTTGCTGACTCACCAAGCTACATAGTTTATTTAGATTCTATTAGGGGATTCGGTAGAACATACTTAATATTTAGTATTTTTTAATTTTTAAAAATAGATATATTTTGGACAGAAAGGAAAAATTTGTATATACTACGTGCTGCGTTTTGTAAACTTGAGGAAGAGTTAATAGAACATTGAAAATAAACAGTATGTAAATAAAATTTACTACAGTTGTGGCAATGGGAATTTCACATATCAGTGAAAGAAGTAAGTCAAGTATTTTAAACTGACTTTTCTGGAACACAAAACTTCTAGCAATGGACGTACAATGCATTCTTTAAGCTTTGTAATTGTAAAACACTATGCTTACAACATCAGCGTAAGAAGAAAAATTTGAGAACAAGCGGTGAATACATAAAAACAACAAGAATACCAGCGATTTGGAACACACTAAACTGTCACTCAGTCTTACCAATGTGTGTAGCTTGTACAAAAATGTAAACGAAACATAAACAATTGCATTAAGTAATCCATAAAACTTTGAGGAATATAAGGGTAATATTACGTTAAATTAGATTTTATAAAGTGCTGAGTATATGATAGAAACAATGTTACCATTGCCGTTAACGAATGGAACTAAAAAAAAATTGAACTAACAAAATTGGCTTAGTGCAATTTTACTTATCTTCGATACCGACTTCTTACCTCTCTTGCTGTATATATTTCTGTGAAATAAAATTAAACTGTATTTGTAAAATAAACTTGTTTAAGTTCGTTCTTCTGTTTATGCGTTGGCCAACAAAACGAAATCTGAGGGAGAAAAAGATAATAATCGCACACCTGTGAGCTTAACTTTCTAATTATTTCCAAATAAAATAAAATTTTGCATAACCTGTGAGCTGAAGCAAAAAATTTTTTGTCTGCCTAGCTAAATATCCCGAGTCAGAACTTTACTATGTGCTGTAATTATGATTGCTAAGCAGGTAGGTTGTCAATCAAAGCGACGGTGGGAGGAATTGTCCGAACACATAAATTGTGATTATTTTTAACTATTTTTTTCCTGTTTGTGTTTTTGACAGTCTCGACCATGTTCTGCGCACATGGTTCAGACGGACTTAAGTAGTTTATTGGGTTTGTGAACTAATACTAATGTGTCCAACCCAAACGCTACTAACACGTCATAAGTAGACTTAGCTTTTCAATTAGCAGTAAAATATTATATTTTTAATGTTTTCTACATGTTCAGAACATCTTTTTATGACTTCGGAAGATATAGTATAGGAAGAGGTTCCATCTCCAAGACTTTAAAACCGAATACCTAGCATTCGTAGCTTAGCAATAAAAAAATTTAAAAAATGTAATTTCGATCAATACCGTGACTGAATTAACACTTAACACTGAAAATACACAGATTATGAGATGTTAAAATTCCAAAAGTTTAGAACTTAATATTAGCCGAGGAGTTACTATTCGTAACAAATTTATAGCCATATCTAAACAAAGAAGATAGTGTAAGTTAGATTATTCTGAATCTGAGATTGTGTACTAGTTTGAATTTGCTAGACCGTTCTTTTAACTATGAATATATCTTGTATGTTGTGTATCTTACCTTTACAGAAGTAAATTTGATTGACTTAAGCCTAATAGAACATTTTATGGCAACTGCAAAAAATAATTAAAATGAACCTGTTATTTTAAATAAAGTAATTGAGTAGTTGGGTACTAGTAGAAACTTGAGTTGTGTGCATTCAGTTTAAAAATGGCTTCAAGCAAAAATTTAAATACTAAAATATTAAATGATTTATTCACAAAACTGAAAAAATTTAACAAGAACCGCTGTTTCACCCCAGGCAAAGTAAAACAAAGTAGCTAAGATTATTAGGTACATCTCACGTTCTCACACGCTTCTCCACGAAATCTGTGCGAGAGATCCGAAAGTGGGCATCAACTTCTAAAACCCACAGAAATGCCAAACGAATACAGTTGTAGCTACATATGTTGTTGCCAAAGTTGTACGATGACATTTTACGTGTGCAATGTGGCAACATAGCACGAAGTTAGTCTCATCTTGCTCTACACAGGTATCTTACTACTACTGTTGCCGGTCACGTAACGTGGTCGGTAGCATGCCGGCCTACGGTGCGATAGGTCTTGAGATCGAATCCTAGCACGAGCATGGATGTTTCTGTCGTTTACTTAGGTTTAGACAGTTTGTAAGCCATCCCATACTATGTCTGGCGTCATAAAACCGGGGGAAGTAAATGAACCCTCTAAAATAAATAAATAAATATATATATATATAAATATAATAAATACTACCACTCTGGTGACCATCATATCATAGATGCAGCTAAAAACCTTAGCAGCCCGAACATGATTCAACGTTTACTCGACGTAACATACAAAAAATGCCTGGACGTGGAGCGCAAGAAGGGATTTCTTCCGTGCTATGTTGCTACATTGTGGGCGAAAAATTTTGTCCTTACTAGTAATACCTTCGTCTCTAATTTGGCCAAGGATTCGCATGATGTGTTTATTATACGGCCGTTTTTGGACATTCTGTATATTACTGAGAGAAATGGCGAAACGGAAACATGTTGGAGACTCTTTCGGGAGGACCCGGGGTTTGATTTTCCTGCCATCCTGATTTCTATCTTTCATGGTTTTCTGAATCCACGCTACGCAACGTAGGCAATGGTCGGTTCCTCTCCCTTTCCTGGCCTTGTGTACATTTGTGTGTAACAGTCTCTAATGACTCCGCTGTCCACAGGACGTAAAGACCACAAAAAAAATATTAATTTTTTTACAAATAATTCTGTCTGCACCCCATAAATCAGTGCACTATAAATACTTCGACATATGTGCAACTAATCTGTGATATTGCGCTCCCCTCATTAACTATTATAACTCATTGCAAACTTTACGTATTCCGAGTACCTACTGATCTTCTAGAGTCAATTCCCGGTTAGCCATATCATTTTACCGTAAGTAGCCCTCACCTAATAATAACTACGTAACATCACGCAAGACACCTACCTTGCGCGAGAAAGTTTATCGCAAGATCTAGCGAAGCCATGCCTGTCTTGCGCGAAATGAGAAGCGAAGTCTACTATTTTCTGGAGCAAGACTCTGTAAGTTTTGGGATTTGCATCCCGCCAACAGCAAGGTCATTAAAATGAGTGAGAGATTTTGGTCAGCGCTCAACATCGAGGTCTTTAGCGATGGTGAGGGGTGACATGAAGTGAGAATGGAGCAGCACCGGAATGAAGGGACAAGGGAAACGGGAGATTCCCGTCGACCAGCAGCATCGTCCAGAACGATTACTACATGCGAAAATCTGAGGATCGACCCCGATGGGAATCGAACCCGGATCGCCTCGGTGGGAGGCGAATGGTCTGACCATTCGACCACCGCGACCCTAGCAAGGTCATTAAAGACACACGACTTCGGTACAATGATAGGAACAGGAAGAGGAGTCGCCCGTTGACCTTTGTTAAGGAACCATCGCATCGTTGGTTAGGAGCGATTTCAAGAAACATCGAGAACCTAAATAAGGATGCCGGAGCTGGATATCGAACCTGTATCCACCCAAATGTGAGTCCAACATGCTACCGTTGAGCCACTTCGCTCGGTCACTTAACTAGTAATCTCTTTGTTTGTTCTGTGCTAGTCATATAACCAAATCGTTGAGATACAGAAAAATCGTAGTCTGTGATGTGTCAATAGAATCTTAGGGAAGAACAGACTTATTTTAATAAAGCACTCCTTAATATCGCGTACATTCGTATTGAAATAAACGTAACTAGATTTCGGGGATTGTTTTTGTGAAGTTAAGTCATACCTATATATTTATTTTATAATACCATGGTTATTTTTCATCCACTAGGACTAACTAATTCTCGGAGCAATAAATAACAGACGTGAGTGAACCCGTTTTGATTGTTATTTGTGTAATTTAAGGGAACTTCTCCTGTGTTGCATGAGTTGTTAGTTACGTAGTTTATGAAGAATGACATTAAAAAGATAGTTTCGTGTTTACTGAAATGTGCAGAGGCACTTTTTTGTACTGCCATGTTCCGGTATTTTATGACCTAAAATGCCCTGAGTGTTCGGTACCAATCTGCTTGTACTGGAATCCTATACACTGATCCATATAAAGTTGTAAGCACCCATAGTGTACATCGTGTAAAGGTGACACTGAGCGAAGTTAACATAGGTAGCATTTATCAGTCAAATCGTCAGTTTATATTCAGCGTGTATAATACTCTAAGTGCAGCGTAACACAAACTAATATTAGCACCTTCATTTTATCACTTTATTTAAATAACAGGTATTTTTTTTTATCGTTGATTATTTTCATAGTTGCTCGCATATTGCCTTACTAACATTTTCTGCTTATTGTTTTGCCGCTTAGCTAGATACCATGACAGTATAAATACATGTGTGAAATATTGTTAAGTTAAATGTTGTCGATATAGGCTACGCCTTAACGGTGGTTAAGAAGAAAAAAACTTTCTCTCGAAGTTTTCGAACAACGTGCAAACCGGGTAGATGCCGGGAATTTATGATGTCTTTGAAAGATTCATACACAGTGGGTAAACGTTTAAGTATAATATTGTGGACATACACCATTTCAGTATTCTATTAAATTAGTTACCCACATGCAAGAATCTTTCAAATACATAATGAAGCATAGCTCTTCTTTTTTACAGATCTTATTACTTTTAGTTGCTGAGTTTTAGATACTTTTCATGTTTTTTATATAAAGTAATTCAACAAAATCACATTTTTGCATTAACTGTCTAATTTAAATAGATAAATCTTCACTTTTTAAATCATTAAAAATACGTTAATTTTTTTTTAATAATGGGAAAAAACTTCTACGTCAGCTTACGTATGCTTAAAATTATCCCAATAATTTGCATATAATATTTATGTCCTATAAATAGTGCAAAGCATTGGTAGACTTTAATAGCGAAGACTCAGTAGTAAATGACACTACGTGAAAAACAAGCTGTTAAACCTTTTTCATCTGTGAAACCAGTGGGTAATTGCAAAAACTGCCGCAAGGTGCACCACGTAACTGTAATAGAGGTCATAGCGAAGAACCGGGGAGAGAAAGCATTTCGACGCGCAAGAATTTTCTCGATGCCAATTTGTAGTGCCTGTGGAAAGAGCTTCCAAGTCAAATATCACTAGACACCACTACTCTATAATAACATAATGATATGGCGCTAAAGATACATAAGTTGAATGGTTGATTTTCTTTTACAGAAAACGTTAGGGTCTGACTTGCGTGTCGGAATAGGCAGTGGGTTCCGTGAGGGAAGTGATGCATCACAATTCAAGAATATCGAGTTTGGGCGGAGTTAAACATTCGTCTGCCAAACGTGTCAAAAATGTTTTGTAAACGGTTAAGAGTTAAGACGTACAAATTGTATCTCCTGCAAGTCATAAGCCACAAGGAGAATTAGCTACGACTGCAATTCTACGGTGGTACACAGAACGATCTGGAAGGTGATCACTTCAGCACCATGTATTCTAGAATTGCTTCCTGCTGGTATCGCACGAACGCTCTTCTATACCTGTTCCCGAAGACAAAACAGAAGACACCATTACAGATCTAATGTGAACTCGCACTAGCTCACCATTTGATATGGTTGAGCCAGTGCCCATCCAAGTTGCAGCCGATTTACAGTTCCATCGGAAGTAATTGAATGATACCGATAGAAAGTGATACACTCTTTATAGTCGATGTAGGTGGTAGTGGTTACCATCTCACCAATTAACTGTCCAAAGTGGGCTAGCCAAAAGGGACCACCTTGACGACACCAAACTCTGTCCTAACTCAACGAAAAGGCATCTTAGTGAGTTTTGTTACTAGGCAGAATAAACCAACACTCATCCTTGTACCAAGACGTCATGTTTCCGATACACTCAAGTGCGATCTCAGCTAATCGACCGTCAGGGGCCGGTGTACAGAGACTTACGGGAACGCCCAAGATATGCTAGGACCAACAAACCCCAGTATTCTTCCACTCAAGTGTGATGTGAGCCATTTCACAGTCAGGGATCAACACATAATAACTTACAGGAACTCCTGAGAAAAATTTGGATCATCTAACCCAACATCACTCCCGACTTACTCATAAGCAGCCACTGCCACTCCATGCCCGACAACGATCAGCACAGCGAAATGCTCGGGGTTCCACGCTGATCCCCATAGCACAAACAGATACCATGCATCTGAATGCCCTCGCTCGTGAGCATGAAAACTCTCCACGACTCCAAAACTCCATCTGTGAAAATCGCTACATCGTGAGTCCAGCCCACCAAGGCACGCCCTAGTTTGGACAGGCAATTTGTCATTTACAACCCTCCTTTTTCCTTAGTCTAATGTTAAAACAATCTGAAGTACCTCGAAAATACCAATGCTGTCGTTCCTGTATGGCTTCATATGTTTTACCAGCATTTTTATTACAGGAATTTATGTACATTCATACAGAAAATAATTACAACTAAGCTGCATCACTCTACAGCGTAACAAAATATGCCCAGAATTTTCAGAACCTATACAAATAAGGTCCGTAGTATTTTTGAAATATTTCCTTTTGTACAATTTCCACCATTCTCTTCGAAACAATTGTAAGAATTCTTTTTGGGCGGGCGGTAACAGATTACAGTGTAGGAAATTCATTAAAATCCATATCGCCTCCAGCTGCATGACTTGGGGAATAACGGGAAACGAATGTTTACAACCTCTGCATTGTGTAACGCAATCACAGAGACCCGCGTAATTACAGCGATATTTAATTTTATCCAGTTCCATTATCTCCATAGTGTACACAAAAGTTAGTATTCTTTGGTATGTTGTGTCTGTGTCACCACACCCCGGGTAGGTATCTAACTGTCAATACGTATTGACATTCTCTTGTACACTGTTCGTTTAGTTATTATCAACTATAAAAATATCACCAAAAACATACGTATAGGCCTACTATCCCATGTACTTTCAATAGGCTGCCATGATTGACGTGCAGTATAAGATATAAATCAAGGAAAATCTGACAGTTCCTTAAACTAAGAAATATAAGTTTTTCGTTGGGTTTCAATTACTAATCACTTCTGCAGTGAAAATTCATAATATTTCAGTTAAGTGTGGAATTATATTTATCACGTATGAGTGCAAAATAAGGCCTAAGTGTCCTATTATTTTAAAACGTATTTTAAAGTAATTTATATTTATTTAAAGAATAAAAAGTAAGTTATGTTGACAGTACTTTTTAGCTTAACGTCGTACTTTCATTATCGAAACACTTATCTCTTTAAACATTCTTGACATGTACACGTAATTTGTATCGTAAATTGGTACATAAATGTATACTAAAGTTACATTATTTATGAATTTAGTTTTACAGTAACTTATTTAGAATTCTTGTGTATGTTTGGACTGCGAAATTCTTGTAAATATTTTAATAATGGTATGTCAACTTGCATCCTACGTATTTAGCCTAGCAAATAAACTAAATTACGATTCCATGAAAAATATAATAATTAGTGAATTTCCTTGAGGTGATCTTTGAACGATTGCTGCAATGGGTTCGTATACTAAACAGAACAGTGTTTTTTGGGCACACACCATTATCCGCGATGGTGTAGGTCCAAAGCGTACTGTTCTGTTTATGAATTCCCTTGAAAAAGATGGCGAGTATAAAACATGCCAAAATAATTCGGCTCTCAAACTTCATGAAGTAAGCGTAAAGTGTATTGACGACGGTTCGCCTCATTAGTTGCCTGCATTCGGCAAGACCCGGCTAGTGGCAGCTGACATTCGTAACTGCCAGGTTGCTAAAAACGGTTTCAACAATATGCAGCACACATCACAACACGTTTTGGAGCCACAAACAAAACAATACTGTAATGTTAGACAATACATAAACGTAGGAAAATAAAAAATGTTGCTGTTTACCAGAATTGTCATTGCAACTTCACTTTATTTTTTCTTCTAAGTTTTTATCCCACTACAAAGTTAATCGCGGTACCACAACAATGTCCGACACAAAATAATTATTTCTGATATGCATATGAACACACATATGCGTAAATGTTAGAGCTTAAAATGATATTGCTGTCTCATAGGCTACTTCAACATAACAAATATAAATTTTTTAATATTACAGTATCTGAGCCAGCTCACAGAGATAGAATTATTCTAAAGTGTTGCAATTTTCACATGCATTGTTTTCATCAGTTTCTGTCTTAAACCACGCACAATTTTTTACACTCATTCACTTCTGTTGGATTACATATTTGCTACAGAGCATGTGTTTTCTTAAACTTCACTTAACGATTTTTTGTTCCTTATGAGTAATATATCCTAGAATTATACTTAATTATAAACGTTGGGTAAAAATGTGGAATAGTGATGGAATACAAACAAATAATAAGAACAGTATAGTTGCCGCGAGGAAATCCACCAGGCAAATGAAAATTTATTCCAGGTTTACCATGTATGATGACGTCCAAATTAGAGTTAATGTACACACACTACGATGATGCTCGCTCTACGCCACAGAAGGTCGGCACCAGGTCTCGAATCCGCCTACATATTCGTCTTGTACAAGACTTAAAGCCGTCACCAACTTGCTGGGATGGTCCTCGGTCGAGATACTTGACGTACTGTCCGTCGATAGCCGATACATCTGTAATCAGCCTCTGGCATCATGCAAACGGTGAGGTCTAAGGTGTCCAAACACCACCCACCGTCCAGATATTTACATAAAATATTAAAAAATAATACCTCAGTAGCTCCCCTCCAACCTAAATAATGTATTGTAAACCTTGTTGTGTCCTGTAATGTTAAAACATGTAAATTCAGAATAATTGGAAGAACGGTGTTTATTTAACAGAAACCGCCTATCTTAAAATCAACCCCTTAACTAGTAGTACAAAGTGCCTACATTTGGCTGCAGACCCAACTATGGTTAAAAATCCAAAAAGGGAAGTGAGCCGTGGAGTAACCCTTTCTTGATTTTCGTTTCCCATTAATTTAAAGGAAGATGTTCACAACAGTTTACTGTTGAACTTCCTGCTTGCCTGTTATTCAAAATCTACGATATTAAACATACAACTTAAAAAAAAAATCTCCAGCAACCAAAAGTACACAGTGAAGATTATGATTTTCTTCGAACATTTATGAAAACTATGCAAAAGTTACTTAACTTTTGGCTTTTTGATTCACAGTGACAAAGTGACAGTTATGATCGTATTTCACTAATATATATCATGGAAATGAAACACGGAGATTTCTCAAGAAACCTTTCTTCCTGAGAGTGGTTTGCAGGGTGTTTGCAACATATTAGTTGTACCTGAATTTTGCTCAAATAAAAATTCCACTCCATTGCACGTAATGTGTTGTTTTTTCTATTGCGTTTGCTGTTTGTATGTGTGTCCGACAGCTTGGTTCAGTGGTTCGAGTTGGTGAGCTGAGGGTTCCGGGATCGATTCCCGGCCGAGTAGGTCAATATTTACAGTTACCTCTCTGGTTTCAGGACTGGGTGCTGTGTTGTTTCCTCACATAGGCTGTGGCGAACCACCTCGTCTAGTCGGTCTCGGAGGACGTCATGTTTTCCATCATCCGACACCTTCTGGCAAAACACCCACCATCATCGTTTGTATGTGTAATATGTGTATATATATAGCGTCATAGTCAAAACACGTAGTAACATGATCTTTGAAAGAACTGTGCAATGGGAGTGCATGACTGGATTTGTTTGTATGGACATACTCCATTGCGAAATAAATGACTGTCACAAGAAAACTAAAAGTAAAAATAAGACAAGAAAACATAAATAAATGAGTATGCTTTAGTCATCAGGATACATACACAACATGAAATTCCAATTTTATCTGACCAGATTCCAGTTTTGGAATTTCATGTTGTGTATGTATCCTGATGACTAAAGCATACTCTGCTTATTTATGCTTTCTTGTCTTACTTTTACTTTTAGTTTTCTTGTGACAGTCATTTATTTCGCAATGGAGTATGTCCATACAAACAAATCCAGTCACATAGTAACAGTTTTCAGTTTCAGTATAACGAGTGACCGTGAGATTTCTGGCCAGCTCTCAACATCGAGGTCTTTAGCTTGGTGAGGGGTGATAGAGGTGAGTATGTGAGTATGGAGCAGCACCGGAATGAAAGGGCAGGGGAAACGGGAGATCCCCGAGAAATCCCGCCGACCAGCGGCATCGTCCGGCACGATTCCCACATGCGAAAATCCGGTGACCGACGCCGCCGGGAATCGTACCTGGATCGCCTTGGTGGGAGGCGAATGTTGTGACCATTTGGCCATCGCGGCCCCCTTAATATATCTAAAAAGTTGCTCGGAAATCTTGGTTTAGAACATAACACTAAATTGAGAACGGTTTTTAATACGAAGACGAAATAAAATCATTTAACCTATTGAAGGGTATCTGGAAGATTTACAAAGTGTTAAAGTGTGTGATACATAAGTAGACGCTGAAAACATCAACTGAAATTTCTGAAAGTCAGTATGGAAACCAACAAAACAACAGTCATAGATACTCGATGGTGTTTGCTAACAGTGAACACACATTTATCCAGAATGATGCAATTGTTAAACGTGATCTCTTGCGTCGCAATTAAATAAACGAGACTTCGGCGTCAGAGATAGTTCTTCAGATATATGTTACGCGATAAAAAATTTGGCTCAGAAAGTTGGCAAAATACATTGTCTAGGGTTGCTGGACTTTTAATTTTTGTAAATTGGTTTCGAGAAACCCGGAATTTTAAGTAAGAAATAGGGTTTGTTCTGTAGACTTATATGGTGACTTTTCTTTGCTGTAATGAAAAGTTTTCAGTTCTCATAGTTCTCGTAGGATGGCGTGTCGAAGACCATTTGTGCATAAAAAAAATTGTATGCTATAAAAGAAAAGAAGTAACTTAGAGAAATGAAATAGTTTACTCTAAAGAACAGTGTCGCGGACTAAACAAAGCCGTGTACAAAAACCGAATTGATTTTTTTTTGTTTCACAAAATTACAGAAAATTTTCAATTATTTATTTTAAATACATTATTTTTTTCGAACATAAAAATCAATGCGGTTTTAATACATTTCTAGGTGTAGTTAGTGACACTGTTTTTCAGTATAAATTATTTCATTTCTTTAAGTCAGTCTCCTATTATAGGATAAAACAGTTATGTGTAAATTTGTTCTACGTCATCCCATTACAAAAAACTATCAAAGCTAAAAAAATCTTCATTACAGAACAAAAAATAGTCAAATTGTGTATGCACAAATCATACATTATCTCTTACAAATATAAAACAATATTAAAACAATTAATTTTTGGGGTGAACCACCGTCATAATTTGAAGGATTTGCCCGATGCTTTCTGGAACGAGGAACTTGCAGTTAGTTTCTGAGCTCACCATAAGCAGGATAACCGCTGGCCTTGGATCGTGGAAAGAAAACGGTGTTTGTCGGGAATGGCTATAGAAGGCGCGGACGCGCGGATAAAAACTTTCTTAACAGCTGTCTCTCTCGCGTTCGTTCCGCTCGCGCCGCGCGCTGCGGCTGCGATTTTTTACCCGTCTTCGTTTTGCACCGAACAGAATCAAGAGTTCGTTGACTCCGCAGCGAACGAGAGCTCGAGCAGTTGTCAGAAATGAGGGCAGAAAAAAATACTATGACTTTTTTTGTCTTTTTTCAAGCACGAAAATCTTCTGCATGGAAAGCGTATTAGTTTTAAATTATCACTTATCATTTTTTATTTAGATGCTGTTCCACTGCATTCAGAGGAACAAATTTGCTTAAATGAGTCCAATTAACTTATTTCGTAGGTGGATTTCGTTGACTTATCGAATCTCAACCGTAACTTGTCGACCTAATAAATCAAATAATTCTCTTTCCACGTTTTATTCAAAAGAAGTAACATTATTTATATAAAGTTATTTTTAATTTTACACTAAACAAATTGAATTTTTTAGCGTTGCTGAAAGGTTTTCTTTATAGTAGCCTACATACCGTACAATAGCTTTCTAAATAACTGTGCTCTAACGGAAATATACGTGGACACGGTTAGCCGAACACCTTTGAAAGCCGTTTTTATTAACTTTATTTGTGTTGTATCATTCCATCATTTTCCACACGACTTGCATCGTACCAATCTAGCTATTTGTCTGATGTGTATTAAAGCAACAACGCAGTCAGTGTTAACGAGTCAGAAGATTGCAATTTGTTACGGGATAAACCTACTCTAATTCGTGATACTAAGGCTTTGAAATTCAGTAAGCGTTTGATGATAATAAAAAGCAGCATTTGTCTTTATTAGTCTTCAAAATGTATTTGATGTCGTTGATCATAAAATTATCCTTCAGTAAACAATTTGTTGGTATCAGGGGGAAAACTTGGGACCTATTTAGCAGATGTTTAGAAACCAGGAGACATTATGCTAGCTTGGCTACCCAGAACATATAAAGTAAAAGTCACAGTAAGTGGTGTTCCACAAGGCTCCATTCTTAGACCCCTACTTTTTCTAATGTATATTAATAATCTATTTAATTGTACATTTAAAGTGAATTTAATTATGTACGCTGTTGACACAACCTTATTATATAACCCGCAACATTTGTCAAATACTGGAGGACATTCAACATGACATAAACATACTGCTGGCTATGAGGACTAACGTGACACTAAATGAAACTAAATGAAAATATATTGTTATATGTAGGCCCGGTTAAACTATAACACCCACTCGTTTGTTGAAAGATAAGAACGTAGATCTTAAACACGTTCAGATAGTTAAATAGCTGGAATTAAACACTGATGAAAATCTTTCACAGGAAGTGCATGTCAACACAATATCAACTAAAATGACTCCCATTTTTGGCGAATTCAAATGAATTTTAATTAAAATGCCGGAAACTTGCAGACGACAGGTATACTTCTCAATGATACACATTCATTTCACCTACTCATATATTACATGGATGCAGTGTAGCATTAAGAGAATAAAACAAGGAATTACCAAAATAACTTTCCTCAATGCGGAAATAAATTAACACTGAAGATTAACATTGTTTATATACATCTAGGAATATTAAATTATAATATTAATTAAGACATATGAGAAACGTAATGTACAAATATTAAGTCAGCAATAAGCAATATATATATAATAGGAAAATTTATCTGAGACATCGTTCTACCATAAATATATAAAATGACAGCAGATTTCTAAATATTACAAAAGGATAAACGAAATGCATAAAAGTCCAGCCAACTAACTAGAAAATGCATGCCAAAATAAATTAATCCGATGTCACATCAGCTATACAAAAATATGACATTGTCAACATTGTAAAAAAATGAACACGTGATTAACGAAATACAGAAAACTCCTACGAAAAATTCTTAACACGCATGGCAAATTATAGAACATTAAAAATGGCTGTCATTATACAATACTATGCTGAGATGTAAAGATGGCCGCAGCTTTAAAAAATATAGACAGAGGATGAACGAAATACACAAAAGTTAAGTCTGCTCTGTACGTAGTAATAGTATACCAAAGTTCGGTGACTTTCTGAAAAATATTTCCTAAGATGTGTAATTCTATGCTAAAAACCAATTAATAACAGCTATTTTGAAAATATGAACACAGAATTAATTACATACACAAAAATAAAGTCAGCTTTTTTGTAGTATACGTGTACCGAGTTTGATGAAATTCTAAAAAATATTTCTTAATATGTCTAATAAAATGCTAAAAATTTTAAAATGGCCTCCATTTCGATAATATGAACACAGAATGAATGAAATATACAAAATTAAAACCAGTATACCTGTACCAAGGTTCATGGAAGTTTGAAATTATTTCCAAAGATGTGTAATATTATGCTAAAAATATATTAAAAGACGCCGTTTTGAAAATTTGAACACAGACTGAACGAAATACACAAGAGTCAAGTCAGCTTTGTGCGTAGTATATGTGTACTACGTTTCATGAAATTCTGAAAAATATTTCCTATTATATTATATTATATTATGTTAAAAATATAAAAATGGCCTCCATCTCAAAAATATAAACACAGAATGAGCGAAATACAAAAATTCAAGACAGCTTCGTATGTCGTATCTGCGTACAAAGGTTAGTGAAATTCTAAAATATGGTTCCTTATATATCTAGCTTGATCTAAAAATGTTAAAATGGCCGCCATTTTGAAAATACGAGAAGGGAGAAAACAAAGTATATAAAAGTAAAATCAGGTTTCTAAGTACTATATGTGTACAAAGTTTGATTACATTTAGTCGAACGGTTCAACAGTTTTTAGGGACACACACGAATACACAGACATATACACATACATACAGACATACACACAGACACACTGACAGAAAGGTGAATTCATAAGCTCACTTTGTCCTTCGGAAAGTAGGCTAACAACTTAAGAGGGCGTGGTACATAATTCAACGCTAAAAACATTAATCTATAACTGAAGATTTCTTGAAGCCAATTCGGGAAAATTAAACTATACCAATGCTAGACAATAGTTTTAGTGAACGTTTTAAATATAACTGTTTCCAGTGTTTCGAACTTCTGAGGCACAATCTCTGACGACGGAACCTCGTGCATTTAACAGCGCTGCAAGAGATCACGCGTAACGAATTAGTAATTCTGGATACATATTTACTCATAATGTTGGAAAACACCATTATCTAGGATTGCCATTGAGTATTTTATCAATGTTGGCTTCGAAAAAATCGTTAAAATTAATTGATGCTTTCAGCATTTATTTATCTACCACGCACTTTTAAGTTAGAGCTGTTAAAATACTATATTACCTACCATTCCTAACTCCATCTAGGGAAATATATATTAAAACACACACATCACCTATCAGCATGTATTCCGATTAGTCATAATAACACAAGTTAGGAAAATAGAGCAGAGTACTACAAAAAGTAAAATAACCACAACAAAGATATCCTTTTTTCACAATCACTAAAACGGTAAAGAAATAACTACACAGTTTGGGTTGACTTCCTTCACAAATAGTGCATTAGAAAAATATAACAAAATTCCATAAGACATATTTTCCGAAAAAAAAACATAGACAGTTTCAAAAGTAAACATAAAGATAAGCTACCTATGGGATTTGTTCATGAATTAACTGAAGTAATGCCACGTGAAGTATAAGTTTTCTTCCTTTTTTATGTGAGGAATATATCGCCTGTAAATGTAAAACTGTCACGAACTCTTAGCGCTGCATCTATAACTTGTATGAAAAAAATTGTGAACATTAATGATAGATTGAGTTTAAAAAAACCTGTGGGTTAAATAATAACACGAAGTGTTTGTGCTGTAGCCCTGTGTTGGACACAGACTTTGTTTTACTCTGGTCTGTCGTGAATCGTTTGCTCTTACTGAATGTGTATTTGTTGTCGTGATCATATGTTTGTAAATATTTTCTTACTTCTTGTTTTGTGTAAACCACTGTACCAACACTTGCAACCTAACTGTACCCTAGAGCCATATTACATATAAATACCCCGCCCCTTCCGCATCCCGCTGCCAAAAAATATATCATTGTAAAGTTTCTAATAGTGAGCAACTTGCTCTTTGAAACATACCTATAAATAAAAAAATAGCTAAATAAATGCTGTTTAAATTTTTCAGAAATGGCGTACATCATTTTTTAAATGTGTATTAAGTACAAACAATAGTGGTTTATGGCTTGTCATTGACAACTGTGTTTTCATAGTTGTGTCAGTTAAATACATCAGAAATCAAATGTAAAACTACCACATTAATGGTTCTGACCCCGCAATGTTAATAATTTTAATGAAAAAGGTGCAACAACTCAACATAGTTTAGCATTGTATTTTATGTTAAAATGAAAAAGTGCCTCAGTTATAAATGCATCATGTTAAGTCACATTTTTAAGAAAGGAAAACCGTCACATCTCAAAATGTGGCAGTTTTAGATAGTAAGACTATAGTACTGTTACAAAACGTCTACGGGCAGGCAATAGAGTCATTGTATGTAATGAAGCAATGTTGTTCTGCTCATTCATACAAATCAGAAAAAATTTTAAGCCGACACATCTCAGTTCTTATATGTAAGCTATATATATATATATATATATATATATATATATATATATATATATATATATATATATATATATATATATATATATATGCGCGCGTGTGTGTGTGTGTAGACACACGCATATATAGACTTTTATGTACATGTGCACGTTGCTTGTTTCTCCGTACATTACTTCCCCTTACAATTAGAATGGCTAACTCTCTTAAAGCATATATAATTTTTGTATATTGCATTTTGTATTTTGGTAACCAAATTATTAGTCTGTTTTTCTGAAGACTTTTTATACACCTTCGAAAAGCATATCACATAGACTGCACAACTGCTATGTCCATTGAACGATCGGGTGAATTTCAATGAAAGTAATTATTATAAAGATACGTTTAACGTTGTAGGGAAATGAGTATTCATATGTGTTGCGTAAAATAACTCAATGTAGATCATTGATATTTATAGGCAGTTTTAACTATGCATATAAAAAATCTTACTATTGTGTAATGAGACATTCCTCCCTTTCTGCACCCTATCAACCCCGTAAATTCAAGAACATAAATTCAACTGGCGAAAACAAAAATCATACAAGTGATTTTTATTCCTATGTCAAAATGGTTGAAGATATGCAATAAACTAATATACTCTGTCTGAATAAGAAACTACGAACCTCTAGCAGGAAATAATTTTGCCGCATGTGTGTGAGCATGAATCATAATATCAGAGACCCCAATAAATGAAATGTAAAAATCTATTTACACGGCTGAGGAACAGTTTTCAATTTTAAAGTGTTGGGCATGTAGTAGACCTACGTTGAATGCTACTTGCATGTCTTGCAAACAATATTTATGGAAGTTTTTAATTTGGTAACTTAAAGAACATAAAACATCTTAATTTTGAATACGAGAAGTATTTTTGTTTATGTAAACGTTTGGCAGGTAAATTAGTTAATTATAAAATAAAATTATTCAAAATTTGTAAAACTATAATTACGACGTAACATTTGAGTAATCTAGAATTATTTATTTTAGCATGCCATATATATATATATATATATATATATATATATATATATATATATATATATATATATATATATAACCGAGCAAGGTGGCGCAACAGTAACGATTTGGATTCGAATTCCAGAAGACCTGAGTTCGATTCCGAGCTCCGAACGCCATGATTTCTGTTTTTCATGGTTCCCTGAAATTGCTTTGAGCTAATGCCAGGATGTTTCTTAACACAGGCCATGGCTGATTCCTCTACCAGTCCTTGTGTGTAACCGTCTCTTAATAATCACACTTTCACCGGAACGTAATGTTCAATAAAAAAACTCAATTAAATATTTAATTAGTGTCCGTGCACTGAACTCCAATGCAGATCACAAAGAAAGCAGCAAACAGCGATAATGAAGGCAGCTCTCGTGGTGGTATAGGGTGACAGCATGTTCGCGCAATATCTCTCATCCACTGCTACATGTGTAATTAGTGACGTGTTCCTGATTCTAAAGCCAGTGCTTGCAACAGCCGCCAGGGTCGCCGTGTCACCACCAGATGTCTCCACCAGCCAGACTCCAACATCCCAACAATAGGCCATCAAACATCTATTATCGTTAAGCAACGCGTTCCATGGGAGATGGTTACCCAACTCTGCCGAGATTGTACGTCGAAATGCTACAAGCATTAAGCAGAAATCGCGTTTGTGGTCAGCACGTTCGATGTGCAAAACAATCCTTATGTAATGTGATGGTAATCGAGTGCTTACTTTATAAACCAGCGTAAAATAAACATGACTAATGAGGAACTACAGCTAACACTTCAACCACTTCAAAAGTGTCTCCCTAAATAAAAAAAATAAAATATTAAGAGCACTATACAGCAGGTGTTAAATGTGACGTTTGAGGTACGGCAACAAGCAGACGATAAGCGATAGACTGGCTCGTGCGCCAACAACCGCATCGCCTTTGTAAACGGGGAGCATAAACGACGTGCAGTGTTCTGGTCGTTGGCTTTTCCCTATGAGACTTTGAACTGTCACCCTACTCTTTTGTTTACGGAAAGTGCGGGGTAAAGTCCTGCGCGTTCTTCTCTTATTTTGTTTTACGATTCCGGAAGGTATTTTGTACGAGACAGCAGTCTGAAAAATCAATTTTTATCCATATTGAGCTGCTCCGAAACTTAAGCTTCAAAGCATTTCACCAAGAAAACAAAAATATAAAAGCAAATATTAAAATGGATTTTATTTTTGTTGATTGAGAAACCGAATACATTATATTAGTATTTAAAAAAAAAAAAAAAAAAAAACTTTCTCCTTGCACGTTGCAACACAGTTTAAGCGCCAGCTGTGTCTCTTAAGAGTGGGTGGCAGATAAATAAACGCTGAAAACATAAGTTGATTTCTACGCTTTTTTCGAAGCCAATACGGATAAAATACTCAATCACAATCCTATATAACGGTATTTGTCAACTTTATGAGTAAATATTTATCCAGAATTACGAATTCGTTACGCGTGATCTCTTGCGCCGCAGTTAAATGCACGAGATTCCGGCGTCAGAGATTGTGCCTCAGAAGTTCGTAACAATGGAAATAATTTTGTTTAAAACGTTGACTAAAACTATTTTCTAGGAGTGCTATAATTTAATTTTCGCGAATTGGCTTCAAGAAACCTACAGTTATAGATGAATGCTTTTAGCAATGAATTATGTACCACGCCCTCGTAAGTCAGTACAATTTAGGTGACCGCCTGGGTGAATGTATTTTGCGAATTAGAGGCCTGTAAGTGCATAAGCGGTAAGGACGACACAGCCCGCGCATCACGCCTCTACCTAGCCTGTGTAACTCGCTGAACTGCCCTGACGCTATGGGCTGCGGTGGCCAAATTGTCAGACCATACCACGCAACCAAGGCGATCCGGGTTCGAATCCCGGCGGGGTTGGTCCACGGATTTTCGCATGTAACAATCGTGCCGGTTAATGCCATTGGTAGGCGGGTTTTCTCGGGGATCTCCCGTTTTCCCCGCTCTTACATTCCGGCACTGTTCGATACTCACCTCATGGCACTCTTCCCCAGCGCTTAAGACCTCGATGTTAGACGCTGACCAAAATCTCTCTTACTCACCCTATCATTCCATGGCAAAATTACAGATGAAGGTATATTGTTGTACACGTCTATGCCGATTAAATTATTCTGTTCCGAGATTTTTATACCAAATAAGACAACATAAAACTAAAAAAAAAAAAAAAAACAATAAAATAAAATAAAAAAATCATTTTCCCTGTACTAGGCCGCGTAAATGTAACATTAGAGATAAATGGAAGACCTTAAAGGGTTATACACGAGTGTAACGTTCTTTGAATGACATTCCTAAGCAAACTTAACTTCCAAACGCTGTGTATTCGATAAGTTTTATAACAGCCGAAGGACTGCACACGTTGCTGTCTGGGCGCCGCCATCTTAATGCTTGGGCTGAACACAATTTAATGTGTTAATTTTATATAAAATTAAATTACATAATGTAAATGCCATAAGGTTAACAGTGACCATGGTTGATACAGCAGCCTTTTTCAATTTATGTCATCTTTCAGTGTGTGGTAGATTCCAGTGGTTTCTCAGTCAGAAATCTGATTTTCTGTTTTTCTACACTTCTCCGTTGCACCCTCGCCATGCTATATTTATTTACTAATAATTTAACGTTGACATGAAAAGTAGAAAATATTATGTTCAAAACGACGACGGTCTCCTTTATGCCCTACAGGCTAATGAAATACAATGGGTGATAACATAAACAAGACTGCAAATTTTTAAGGTGAGTTCACCAAATTGTTACATTTTTTTAACAATGTTAGCAGTTGTACGAGATATGGTTTATTTTGTAGTGATATATTGTGAACAATTATTACAGTAATGAAAATATTGGTATACCAATATGCAAGCTATAGCTTTTATAGTTTTTGTATAATGGAATGTCAAATTATGACATAAAACAGTTTTATTCTAGACAATAAAATCAACTGATACACAGAAACGAAATAATTCTCACTGAAGAATAGTGACATGAGCTACGTCGAGATAAGTATACGAAGACGAATGTTTAATTTAATTTTTAGTTTCGAAACAATATTTAATTGGAAATAAAATTTGCAGTTATCTGTAATTGTTGATACAAAAAAATTTAATGCGATTTTCTATATTTATCTTGTCACACCACGTGACACCGTTTTTCACTTGAATTATTGCATTAATGTGTCAATTGGTTTTTTTTGTGTAAATGGATATATGCAAATTTTAACTTAGGCATGTCATTATTAAAATAGTTAAGAAAGGTAAAAAAAATCGTTACATTAAAGAAGTCACAATGTATGTCTACAAAACAAGCCATATCTTGTGCGAATAAATATAAAATTTGTTAAAACAATGCAATTCTTCGGTGAACCCCCCCGCCCCCTCCCCCTATCCCCCATCATCTAAATGTTATCAATGGTCCCACAAACCTAAATGGGCCCGCTCACTTGAGTTGCGAAATGAGGTTTTGTTTCTACAGTTGCGTGCAAGATACACGTGCTTGTGCAAGCAGTTAATGCAAGGAGGACATTTATTGTAAATCGATTTTGTGGGCGTGTGAGACGCAAACAGCTCCTCCCGTGCTCTCACTTGTTACACTTTTGGTGGCAAAGGACTTACAGTGCCCTCCAACCCCCCGGAACGCCTTTCAGCCAACGAGAACAGAGAACCGTTTAAGTCTACGCAAGTTAGTTTTTTAGTGATTTTAAAAATACTTGTAATGCAACATAATTTTCATATCGAACAATCCCTACATTGCATAGTCACTAATACATCATAACTTGTACCAAGTTATTTTAATAAATTATCATTTTATAGTTTTCCAAATTTTGCGTCTGAAGTATCACAAATTTTGCTATGAAAATAACCCAATTTCATTGTTTCGTCTAATCGTTGTAACGAATTTTGGTGTTTTACATATAGCCTATTACCTGTTTGACCTTTCGCCATAGCAGGCCTCAATCTGGCATTGCCTGCTTTGGTGGTGGCTGTTTTTTTCTTTTATACTATTCATATTTGGCTGTCGTTGTTTTATTTTACCAGATTCCATTTATGGAATTTTATGTTGTGTGTATACCCTGTTGAGTAAAACGCGCTCAGCTAATTTACGTTATCCTATTATCTTCAGTTTTCTTTGGTAGACATGTTCATCGTAATGGAGTATGTTTCAAAAACTACACCCAGTGAAGCCAATACAAGCACTTTTTTGCAATGTGTTATTTTACAATATGCTTACACATAATTGTGCGTTGTATGACTGTTCCTATTCTATATTTTATTTTTAAAATCATTTGTTAAAAAGTTTTGAGCTTCTTGCCTTGTTAATTCCAACTATCCAACAAGAAATAGTTACAAAAAATGCCTTTTTCTAACACTGCGTAATTACTGATATATATATATATATATATATATATATATATATATATATATATATATATATATATATATATATATATATATATATATATATATATATATATATATATATAATTTTCGGATATAACTGAATGCGTATTACAACATGCATTTACACTTTAGTACGTCATATTTCTTAGCAAATATCATGCTTTGTCGCCATATTTCAGTGCACAAATTCAAACGTATACTTTAAAACCACCTAAGATTACGAAATATGCTGCTGTATGGTGTGTAGCAGTTACTATCCATATAAACTTATCAACTGATTTATAGACTAAATTGTATGTAAATCGATAGTTTGTAACAGACGCTCAAAATTATCTACCGTATAGTACGTGGTGCGAAGGTTAGGTTTAGGAGGAACATTAACATAATACGTGTATTCGTGGCTAAATGTACTAATTACAAATGTAATCGCTGCTATGTTATATTTCTTGTTGCCCTAGTTTTCTGTTATGAGAACTGTCATTCTTTCACACACTCTCCTTCCAGCTAGAACATTACTATCCCTCCATGCCTTCTCAAGTTCGTCATTTACTGCACATACAGCTATGCTGTGCAAGAAAAACTCTGCAAACATAATATTTCAGGCATGTATATTATTTACTTTGGACGTCGTACTTGAACAGGAAAATTGTTATTTCACCATACATATGTTGAATAAATTGCAGGTATTTTATTCTTATAGGCACGATTGTGCGTTCGTTTTGTAGCTGGTTTATTAAATAATTGTGGTGTTATAAAATCATACAGAGTATTGTTAATCGTTAGTTTATTCAAGTACATTTTACTATAAAATCATGCTACTTTTGTTTAAAAACATTTTCTATTCCTTTTTTTTTACAAATGTCCATCTATAATGTTCATCAGTAATTTTTTTGAAAGCATTTTCTGTCTTTCACTGAACACGCAGGAAGCAATTTAGTGATAAAACATAAAAAAATTAACTCCTAAGGGTTTACAATTTTAATATTTTTGTCTTATGTTATTCACTCCCAAAACGTGAATAATATTTCAAAGTCCGATATTGTGTGAGAAAAATGGATTCTGTCTCGTAATGAGTGGCCAGTATTTGAATATACTTCTGTACTTCAGACTACTGATTCCCTGAAACATGCCCGTAGTTGATATGTTTCCAAAAAAAAAGTATTAATCTTTTAATCTGTTCAAGAAAATAGTTGGAAGAAATGTCTCTATTCTATTGTTAACATTGTTTAGGGTTACTTGATTTGTGATCAGGTTTAAAAGAAAAACAGAATACACCAAGCTTAGCTTACGCCACCATTGTGTATTTTTCTGATAACGATTCAAACATTTACACAATGAAAACTTAATCAACACCTAGTGCACAATTGATATGCGCGTTAATGATCACATATTCCTTAATTAGTACACAATGCAAACACTGTGGATTTAATTATTGCTAAAATATTACTGCTGTGTCTATTGTATATTTCAATAGAGTTAACATACGGGTATTTTGCGAAATTATAAATGTATTTTGATTCTTACAAAAAGCCAAAGGATTTTTCGTGGAAATTTTAAAGACTAGTCATCGAATAGCCTATGATTCAGACATTTCAAGTATAAAGTTTAATCAATCTTGGCAAAAACTTGCGTTTATTTATTACTAATATGCCAATTTAAAAATAATATAATTGATATATTTGGGCACATCTAATAACTCACAAAAATAAAGAAATTGATGCATCGAAAAATTAATAACAAATATTCCTAACCTTTTAAGCATATAGTTGATTACACACTAACCTATAAAAGAGCTCGAAATTATGCTCTCTCTTAAGAGTTTAATTTCGTAAAATTATAAATTTTTCAGGCATTGATTTGGTGAATATGTACAATTATTTTAGTAAAATTGATCCATTGAGGTAATTTTTATTTTCATTTGTTCGCGAAGTGCCCCTAAAAATATTATAAAGCTACAAATTTGTACTATTCATCAGTAAAGCATTGCCTCTTGACGATACCATTCTATATAATCATTCTATATAACCTTATCATTATCATTATTATGTACCAGAAATGTTATTTGATTTTTTTGGACTCCCATAAATCGTCAAAAGTTTGTTATTAATTCAACTTGAGTGATTTTCAGTACGACAAGTAAATGTACTTTTCTCAGTACGTCGCTTAGCATCTCCCTACTATGTAATACAAAAGAAGGTATTCCATACCTAATTTACTACTGAAGTGAAGTGAAGTGATTTCTGTCAGCACTGAAGGTGCCTGCCTGGTGGCCGTGTATTTGTGTGAGTGAGTCACGACGCCAAGAGCGATGTTGACCGGCTCATTTGGTGCGGTATCGCCTCTACATCAAGATACTGAAACCGCGTGCAGTGGTACCGTAGAACACTCGCCTGTCTGAAACATTCAGTTGTCATCTTGTGTTTTAATTGGTGTAAAGTTTTAAGTAAAGTCCAATACCTTTCTATCGTAGTTTCACACGAATCCCGGCAGTAGTTTTTCAGATGTAATGGACTGGAAAAGCCGTTTTTAGCCATTTTGAGGAGTCCCGAAATGATCTTTCTAATTAACGTGATGTTTTCAAATTACTATTCCGAAATAGTTTGAAGTGTTTGTTCTTTTCGTATACGCACACATTAGAAACACGTTGAGAAGTTTTACAGAAAAAAAGTGTTCTGCTAACGCGCTGCATTCCTTTTTAAATGGCAGGCAGGCGGGCGCCTTAACATCGAGTTCTTTAGCGCTGGTGGTGGGGAGACATGATGTGAGTATGAAGCAACACCGGAATGAAGGGGCAATGAAAACGGGAGACCCCAAGAAAACCCGCCGACCAGCGGCATCGTCCGGCATGAGTCTCACATGCGAAAATTCGGAGACCGACACCGCCGGGAATCGAACCCGGACAGCCATTGTGGGAGGCGAGTGCTCTTGCTACTGCGCCAACCACGGTCCCTGCTACTACTTTGTATGTTGTAATAATTGATATTATGTATTAGGAATTTGAGGAATAACTGGGCTCTTACACTGAGAAATAATCAAAGGTCGCTCTGAGTAAAATAAAATACCCTAGGTGAAAAGATCATTCTTAACGAGTCGTCAGACATCCTAATGACATTTTTAAGCTGTATATCTGACATATCGGCTTATTTTATAGTTTAGAACCACATGTGATAAAATGTTTTCATTTTGTTACTGAAAATTTTGAGGAAGACAAATATCAGTCTGTCAAGAAATAGCCACCCTGGCATATGCGGGATAATTTAAAATTTGAACTCATTTCCGATGGAAAAAAGACAATGTTTGAAATGCCTCAAATTTTTAAACAAAATGGTTACAAAACAATCAAAAAATAATTTTCGATCGAGTTTAGCGTTCTATTTCGTTCATGTCTATTTTGCAGCGTACAAAACACAAATTACCAAATCGGCGTAATGCTTTTCCTATATTATAACTTCCATATGTATATACACACACATATACATATCGTTACACTTACAAGTCGGTGCACGAAATTAAATTTTATCGCTATTTTTGTGGTACCACTTCATCGTAAAAAATCTCACGTTACCTGACTGCAAAGCAAACGTAAAGTCTAAGATTTTCCTTAGGCTTTTACATAGTTTAAACTTTACCTCACGTGCAGTTGTAACAAAAATCCAACTTTTCCATACCTTTTAATTCCCTGTATGGTTTAAACCCAACACATAAAAGCTGCCAAGACCGCACAAAGATTGCAAAATTACAATCTTGTTATTCGTCTTAAATGATTGTTTCACTTTTTTTAGTAATAAAAGAGGAATACGTGCGTAGAATTAGTCTAATAACGAGGTAAATTATCTTCTTGCTTGTAAGCATATATTCACACTAATATTAAGACGATATTATTCAAAATCAATGAAAATATTATTCGTTTCCTTAGGGTTTCTTTAAGTATATTTACGACATTTGTGACTGTACCCATTAGATCGATACAAAGATGATTATATTAAGCCCTGCGGTACAAAGTTTCTGCCCGACATAAAATATGAAAACTACAACCGACTGTCTGGAAACCAGATAGTAAAATCTTCAACCCATGTAGTAGCTATGTGATGCCGTGAAACTTGACTCGTTGTTCCCCCAACCACGTCGTTTCTCATTTTCTCTTGATACCGGCGCAAGAAGTAGACCCAAAAGTTATAATACCTCAGCAAAAACTTCACTTTCCAAGTTTGTTCCAGTAGTTGAAAACGCGTGTAAATTGCTATATAATATCTTTGCCCTTCAAGTAACATCTCACTTGGAGGGAGAAAAGGCACTTTTCTTGAAGACGTAGTCTGGATAAATTGTTGACTCTAATATAGGCGAAAACAAATCTTCTCTATCATAAAAATAAATAATTATATGTAGGTGAATTTTGACATTCATTAGTGAAACTCAGCTATAACAAAAAATTAATACTTTTTTTTTTCATGTGGAAAATATTAGTAATCACTTGTGAACTACCAAATAAATAAAGTAATTATATTCTTGAACGCTAAAATTCAACATCGACAATCTGACATTCAACTCTAATGAAATAAATTTCCGCCGTTGATTAAATAAAAAAAAACTTTTATTGCGTGAAACCATAAAATTTAGGTAGGTTTACATTAATTAAGTACATATATTCCTAAGCCGATAAATATGCACTAAATTAAATTACGGGTATTTGATAACCACATTTTTTTTATCTCGGTTGGGTAAATTAATAGTTAAGTTGTGTAACGTTCTTCAACAGAGTGTGGAATAAAGACGTATTACCAAACTTTGTTTAATACTAATTATAACGTTTAAACTTAAAGTTACCAAAATAGCATTCGAAGTGCACTTTAACGTTACGGCATGTACTGAAAATAACGTAGGATTTTTTCGTTATTATGAATAACATAATTCACACTACGGAAATGTGCACGCGGTATAAAATAGCGTTACGGACAGTAATAGCGTTATCGAACTGAACAAATTAGAAAACACTATTTATATTGCTACAAATTATATAGTCCAGGACACTGTTAAAGCGGAACATGTGTGGTGTATAGGGAGGAGAAAGACCGAAATCTTCTTAAATGCCGAATGTCGACAATTCCAATCGAGGCATAATGTGGTCTATTAATTTACGCTTCCAAAAATAAAGTTAGTAAAAATTATGGCAAGTTTGCAGAACTTAATGTTTTTACTAATAGCCTATGTATGTTTGGGGGGGGGGGTGTGCAACAATAACGGCAGTTTTCTTTTGTACAACGAATTAATTTGTAGAATTTAAATGAATATATATGCCATGCAAACGAAAATAATATATTCGTTGCTATAGCCCATCATTGAGATTCTTCCCTATGAGCATTCATGCGTATTAGACCTACATATTTTATTTTGAAGTTGTGATACAGTATACGTCCAATATATTTACACATTTTGATTTGCATAACGTGTATTTTTTATCTGTTTCGAAATAATTTTTTTTATAATTTAAACTTCTTAAACATAATTGTATGACAAATACAAAAAAGGATGTATTAAAATTGATGTGTTTTTTTACAATATTTAAAGAGATTTATTCTAGAAGCGACTTGAGGTATATGAAATCAAATTTTAAATGAATTTCCGCGGGAGACAGTAAAATAGGCATAATTTAAAAAAAAATTGTCCACAAAAATGACAATTATTTTTCCATAAAAACATTAAAATTTAGTTCAAAATTATATTATCTCCCACACTAATTGTGGTAACGTAAAACATTAGTTCTGAAGGTGACGAGGTGAGAGTGTGTGTGAACACCTCGTAAATACAGTTGCAGCTACTGTATATGTAGTCAGGGCACGTAACTTGAAGGAGGTAAGCAGAGTGGCCGCTCTGAGAGACACCGTGTGCAGTTAAAAATTTATCTATTTTCCACGCATCACTGTCCTTAAATTTTAACTAAGGCGCTTGAGTCTTTATCTCCCAAACTCATCGTGTGACACAATATGTGTACGACTTCTGTGGTTCCATGTGCAGTGTGCGTCACATTTCAATTAGGCTAGTGAATTTATGCCGAGCCTGAACTTTTTACGTGTTGAGATTGTTGCGTCAAAAATGTTCATAACTGCTAACACAATACTAGTGTTACGTGCAACATACTTCTATACGCAATTCTATAGCGGCATTCGTTTTTCACTGGCAGTAATCAGACATTTCATTTTTAAGATAATAAAATTTTATTCATTACCCAGCTCAATTTACAAACACAACTGTCTGAAATATTAACATTGCACGTTCACTTCTGACAACCATGTAGGCATACAGCGTACGATAATTTCTGTCCAGAAAACAAAACAGCTATATTACGGCAGTTTGCTATTTAAGAAGTTTAAGAAAATTAACTTTGTATCCATAAAGCGTTTATAAAATTCAAGCCAAATTAAGTCGCGATTTAATTTGCTGTCGACCGTGCGAAGAGTAAGTCAACTTAAAATGAAGGTGCTTCCAGGGACAGTATTATTTCAGTATGCAAAAATAAGCACCAATTTATGACATTACACATACACATAAAAGGCAACTAGCACTGCAGGACAAACATTTATTCCTGTGAGTCAGATGCAAAGTTGAGACGTATGTAACCGCCCGAGGAGTACTGAGGTTACCTCTGTAGAAAACGAAACCCAAATTGCGTCGTGAAGCAACTTATTTTCAGTGGTAAAGACCAGATTCTCAATAGCTCCGATCAACTTAGTTAGCCTACAGCATTCCTGATTTACATTATCCACGGTTTCCTGAGTTACCACCAAGTGAAAGCTTGGATGATACTTACTAATAACCGTGCCTGAAGAACGGTAGCATAGTTGGTATATTTGTTGAGTGTTTCTGTCTATAATTTCCACGCTGTTACACAAATGTAAACCCAGCCTTACGTATTTTCAAACAGTACCGTACATCATTACAAAAGTCAGATGGGAAGGATGCTTGCGACCCTAGAAGCACACCAGAGGCCGATTGTCACATTACCACTGTCATTTGTGCGAAGGGGAAAGAAAGGGGGGCGGTAATCCTGTATCGCGACACCTTACGTGTTAATATTTTATTTTTATGTTCCCGGAAAAAGTATTTGATCTAATAAAATTTGCAAATTGCGTTGAATTCGTTTAACTCATGGCCATGTTCCTCTAAGGCGACTTTTTTTTTTACAAAACATTGCGTTTTAGATATTATTTTTAAATTATTACAATATCGGATAATTTTAATGGCATGCAAACTAATTACCTACATTAGAATGTTATTTCGATGTAAAATGCTGTTTCCCGCTTTAAAATCCGTTCATGGGTTGCCGAGTTATTTCTGTAGACAAATTTGCTCATTTTGGTGCTGCCTCATGGTGGCGGTATTCAGAATTAAAATGGTGACATTTAGCCTTAACATCCCATAGGAGAAAGCCAACGACCGAAACACTGCACGCCTTTTTCGCGGGGCCAGCGCGTAAAGGCGACACAGCTGTTGACGCACGAGCCTGTCTAGCTCTTATCACATACATGTTTCCGTACCTCAGACGTGGCATCTAGCACCTGCTGTATAGGGCTCTTAAGCTTAAACGAGAGCAGGTATGACATATCGATTGGATGTTTCGTTTATATTGTATCTTCCGTTATATCTATTTTTTTTTTCAAAACAAAAATTGTACGATTTACGAAAATAAATAAATTAACAGTAATGTTATCCTGTACAATGTGCCGATGTGTTTCGGTGTTAAATTAATTAATTAAATGGGTGCAATAAAATACACATCCAAGTATTTAGAATCGCCAAAAATTCCTGCTCTAAACAGCCACGCATACAGTAACAATGTAACAAAATAAACAAACGAACAGAACAGCAGAACACACAAATTTATGCGATAAAAGTAAACACTAGGCCATAAGCACGCTGCACAAAATAACAAAAATAACTAATGTAAGGTGACTTGATATATAAATTAACCACACTACGATACTTTGAAAATTGTATAAATGCCCAAAAGAATAATTATAAACAATAAGACTTTGAATTGTGGTTTGTTACATAATTAATTTTTGTAATGTTTTATTTTCAAAAAAACAAAAAAAGATTGTATGACATCATTTGTAATATGTTAATAGCCATGTTGGCCTGTACGAATAGATTAAATTATTTACTAAAATTATGTGCTAACGATAAAATTAATAAAAGGGGTACCCGCACAATAAACATTTAGGAATGTTACCATACAAGCTGTAAATTATTAATAATCTTTTTAAATAGCAATTCGACATTAAAAAGAATAAATATTAAAATGTTTATAAAAGAAAATTAATATATTAGGATTAAATGTCTCTTTAATAGAAATTAAACAATATAGATACTTTAATCTAAAAAAAGTTAATAAGCAATAAAATATGGATGACACTTAGCTGTCCTGACGTCAAACGTAGTGGTGGTGAGTGAAACGGGAATCTGAGATTAAAACCTGTTCCCTCGCCGTTTGCTGTAAAATGGAGATGAATGCATGCATTTTCAGTTGCGACGAAACACCAGTCCACTATAGCTCAAATATCGGGACGAGCCACAGGCACGAAACAAACCGAGATGAAACACGCCCAAAGGATGTGACTTCCACGATTTGAACCCTTACTAAAAAAGATGAAAGGGAAATAAATTAAATGTTAAAACATAACAAATAATGAAACTCTCTGAAGAAAGGTACTCACCAGAGGGCGACAAAAAATAAATAAAAATGTAGCACTTCATTTTAAAACAAAGAAGCTACGTGCAAAGTTGAAGAATAATGTAAAAAAAACTACTCCTGTAGACTACATGGGGAAACTAGTCAAATAAATGTAAAATAAACTGTTGCGGCATTTACATCCCTACAAGTGCCGGAAAGGCAGGAACACCGCAACAACACATCATGCCAACGTCACTGCTGGTAAACGAGTGTCCAGAAAAGTAGAGAAGGAAAGGTAAGAGGGCGCAAACAGTAACTCTAAAACGCTCCACGAGATGACAGATGCAGCCAGGAAAGCAGACAAACCTTGATGCCACGGGACTTGCATGCGGACAGACCTACATAGAAAGGACGAAATCACGTGATAAACATTCAGTACACGCGCGCTGACACTGCTGACGCGCGCACTGCAGAAAGGAACAGACAAAGAAAGAAACAAAAGCTTCGGCTACGAAGTGCAAGACTAGCCACCCGTACATCCGGCTGAAATAAAAAATACGTTACTGCAGCCCGAAGTAAGTCTACTTATAACTAAAGTGTAATGGAAATATGTATCACTATAATGAGTAGTGAAATGTACTGAGATATCCATAATTAATTAAAATACTGACTGACACCAAATTACTTTTAGTACAATGTTAAAGAGTTAATAACAAAAAAAAATGAAACTAAATTTATGAAAGTATTGACACAATATTTTAATATTTAATTTATACAAGTTGTGACTATTAAATACAACACAGTAATAAGGTAAAATCATAGAATTTACTGTCTAGATAAATATCATATACAATAAAAACATATTTAAACAGAACTGCCAAACATAATTTAATATCGCGAAAACTGTCGAAACAGTGACGCATGACCTTAAGGGCGCACCAGAGGGAAATAATCATAATTTTATATTTGTATGAAACAGTGTTAGCTTTGTAGGCGTTACTGGAGAGTACATTATCCTCTTACAAAAGTAATAGCTCAGACAGTTTTCCTACAATGGCATTTTAAAGTCAAATAAGCATGTTTTATATTCATACACTCTTCAAAGAACAATCAACATAATGAAACGAATTAATTTACAGTAAAAGTACATGTCACTGGCTAGTACTTTACGCATATAATAACCCATTCAATTAATGTTTTATAATTTTACAAAAATTTATGAACTTTTGAAAATTTTATTGCTCTGCTTATAAATCATGCATATTATCCCTAGACCACATTGAATGTAATACAGTTTGGATATTTTTGTTTGTATACATTCAATACATTCAATGTACAGTTCAGTTATTATCTTTTTTTCAACCTTGTATCAAGCATTATGTAAAAAATTCACTTCATTCAAGAAAAGTTCTTTCAAAAGGATGTGACTTTTGTAAAACTGTGTAATTTCCAGCGAACATGTGATTTTGGTAGACTACTAATTGTTCCTAAAATTTTGTAAATGAATTCGCTGCAACTTAATATACAGAAAATTTTTCAAGGTAAAAATTGGTACATTAACCAACGATTGAAAACTACAAAGAAATGGATCTACATTTAAAAAAAATACATACCATGAACTGTCGGTCTACATAAGTAGTGGTACACTCTTTACATTCGTAACTTTATAAATGAATTACTTTACAAAGAAAATCTTTGCACCCTCACAAAATCCTTGTAAAATTACAAAGAAGATCGTCGTAAACTTTACAGACATTTTTAAAAAATGTAGGGTAATTCTCCATACTTCGTGATATTAAGGCTTCGGTTCAGTAACAGTAATATGACAAACACTTTAATTGTTCACTTATATTTGATATATAGGTATTTATTGCCGAAACCACAAATTATTGTTCTCTGTTAGTTACTTAGTGAACTAGGTGTACAGATCCTTACAAACTTCGTGAAGCCCGTAAAGTGGCTTATCACAATATTGAGGTATATCACGATATGTTTGCCCTAATCAGAGCATCTTAACAAAAACATAATACTGTATTTCGTAAGCCAAATTAATTTCTTGAGTTTCATATATTCTTGATTATCAAAGCAAGTATCAAGTAAATAATTTGCTACGTACACTGTTAAAAATTTCGGAAGATTTCCGGGCAATTTTACAGAAACGTCTGTTTAATTAACGGAAACATTATTTTGTAACACAGTTACACATAGTTATGTTTCATTAATTAAACGTATGTAAAACTGCGAGAAGAAACGAAATAAATAACCGAACACATTATTGTGCCTGCATCCTAAATAAGTCAAATAAATATGTGAGTTTCCATAAGTGGGGCTAGTTGCCTTTCGTTAATTAACGGACACTTCTGGAGAATATATTACCAGCAACGAAAATTATTTTTAACAGTGCCACCTAATGTTTGTGAAAGTTTTTCGCAACTCTTGTTCAGTACTCCTTAGTAACATACGAAAAATTTCACTCGCATTCGGTACCACTTGAAATACTCTCATGTACACCGTTATAAATTTCGCGGAAATGTACCGTTAATAAACAGAAATAGTGTCCGTAAAAGTAAGAAAAAAAAATTTCTATAGAAAATTTACACTACGGTATCATACGTAATATTTCCGTAAGTCTGCTTCGGGCACTTGCACGAAAAAAAATTGAAATTTATGGGTTAGACAGATGTGAATATAACAGAGATATTTTAATAACATCGCCGGTGAATCTGCAAGTCTGTAGAAATGAAATAGTAGCATTATAGACATGTAAATATGGCTCAGTTCCGTGTGATTAAACTGTTTTACGGACACTTCTGTTGGGTAAAGAACCAAGTTTCCGTGAATTCACGGAGGTATTCGGAGAAATTTTTATTCGAAATTCCGGAGAAACTTTTTACAGTGTTCAACGCAAGCGAGCAAATGTTTGTAAATTTTCTGTGTGCGTAAGGCGTGGTATTGTCACAATGAACGTTATATAGGAGAGAAATTTGAGCTTTATTCATGAAGCTAGATGGTGACAGCATCTCCTAGATGAACGAAGCCAAGGCACTGTGGGCTTGAAGAGACCACAACCACAGCTGCCGCATCCCGCAGTGGAACCCTCGTCACGACCTACACCGGTCCTCCAGACAAATGACAGCTTTAACCGCCTCCGTGGACGACGATATTATTAAACTACGCCAGTGTCACCTTCATTATCAAGATTGCTGCACGTTAGGTATTTTCATTTTTAGGTCATGATACAGTGCGTGTTTAATTTATAAAGTCATTTGAATTTCTGCTATGCGACTTTTAAATTTTTAACAATTAATTTGCTTGAATGAAGTTCTCTTGAACGTATTTTTACAGCGGCTACGAAGAGCAGAGTACTAAAATTGATGCGTTTTTTATTGTAATTAACAAGCTAGGCAATAGAAACGTTTTTATGTTTCCTGTAGGAATTGTAGAGTAACAAAAATAATTTGGTCACATAAATTTAACGTTCAGTTACATCGTTCAACTCTAGGCAAATACTGATACGTCACATCACTTATTTAAGTATCTCAAGAGATAATTATTTCATTTCCATTCTATCTCATATGACTATGACATGACAAAACACGTGTTCTGAAGGTGTGCATGAACTACTATAACATTCATGCCAGGACATGTAAAGGCCCTGCTACATTGCGACAGTGAGATTGGCGCTGTCGTGCTGTCGAGTCGGCGTTGTTCATCTCCTTGCTACGTGCTACAATGAGAGACGTTGCTTTGCTGTTAGAGTCTAGTTCCGGCAATACATAACAGATGGCATCTCAATCGCCGTTCGTTTTCTTCTATTTATAACTGCAAAATTTTGATGCAAATTGTGCTGTTAATATTTTAAAATAAGTTCGATACGAATCGCAGTACATGCGAATAAAAACTTTTTACTTTAAATGTCTCATAAATTTCGTGGTGCATATATATGGCTAATCAAAACACTGTGGTGGCCATGTGATGAATGCGAGTCGGTGGATTGTCGTCGAGTTATCGGCGAAAGATAAAAGAAGGCCATCTCAGCCGTCCCCGACAACAACACAAAGACTGACGTCATGGTCACATTGTCCAATCAGATGTCAGAATGGCCACGACTGGGCACCGACTGGCAATTCACTGTATGTATGTAGGAGGGCCTTAATTGTAGCAGGTAACCACACAATTGGCAAATAGTTTTTATATTTACATTGAGCAATGCCCTTATATGGGTGTCCTACCACGCGCGTCAATTACTTTGCAATGTGTGGGAAAATACGACTTTAATTAAGCTATTCCACATTTGCCCATTATGCCAATGTGCGGAAACAAATGTAACTTCGGACAAGGACGAAATGTCACTGTTAAAACACCATGCTTAGTAAAAATATCCCTTTTTCGGTTCCCTCCAACATAGCAAAACGGGTATTTTTTAACTGCCGTACTTCAAAACGTATCAACCGAATGTTTGTGACACTCTGATAGAAACGTGCGCTGAACTTTGCTTCAGGCTTTCTACCAATAAAATGTTATGGTCACAATTTAAATTGCTATAGTAAGAATGGAAAGGCGCAAATCTCGCACGCCAGTTTAACGCTTCGCTCAATGTGGCAATGCAGCGTTTTGTGCACGCTTCGAGGTCGTCCTCATAGCTCCGTCGCTTCTGAGCCACTTAAGCCCTTAAGGGCGTTCCAGAGGGAAATAATCATAATCTTATACTTGTATGAAACAGTGTTAGTTTTGTAGACGTACATAATCCTCTTACAAAAAAATTAGCTCAACTAGTTTTCCCACAATAGCATTTCAAAGTCAAAATTTGCATGTTTTTAGTTCATACTCTACCAGAAAACAAACCATTATAATGAAACGAAATAATTCACAGTGAAAATGCGTCCCTAGGTAGGGTTTGAAGTATATCACATCCCCATAAAAATATTTTTCTATTTTAAATTAAATTCTAAAAAAGTAATACAATTTTCAAAAATTTAATATATTTTTTTAAATTAAAAAACATTATTTGAATGGGTTTTTATATACATAAAGCACTAACCAGTGACATGTACTTTTACTGTAAATTATTTCGTTTAATTATGTCGATTGGTTTTTGAGGGGTGTATGAACTTAAAACATGCATATTTGACTTTAAAATGCCATTGAATAAAACTGGCTGGCTATTATTTTTGAAAGACGATAATGAACTCTCCGGTAACGCCTACAAAGCTAACACTGTTTCACACAAATATAAAATTATGATTATTTCCCTCTGGAAAGCCCTTTAGGCCATGCATCACTGTTTCGACAGTTTTCGCAAAAAATAATTTTTAAGACTGAACGAGAATAGATATCGAAATTATGTTATGCAGTTCTGTATAAATAGGTTTTTATAATATATTAAATTTTTCTAGGAAGTAAATTCTAAGGTTTTACCTTATAACTGTGTCGTATTTAATATGTCACATTTCGTATAAATTAAAATTAAAAACATTGTGTCTATGTTTTCATAAATTTAGGATAATTTTTTTATTGTTATTAACTTGTTTACATTGTACTAACAGTAATTTGGTGTCATTCAGTACTTTTATTTATTATGGATATCTCGGTACATTTCACTCCTCATTAAAGTAATATGTATTTCTTTTACACTTTAGTTACGAGTAGAGCAAACTTCGGGCTGCGGTAACGTATTTTTTGTTTTAACCGGATGTACGGGCGGCTACGCTTGCACTCCTTAGCCGAAGCTTTTATTTCTTCTTTGTCTGTTCCTTGCTGCAGTGCACGCATCTGCAGTGTCAGCGCGCATATACTGCATGTTTATCACGTGATTTTGTCCTTTCTCTGTAGGTCTATCCCCATGCAAGTCCTGCGGCATCAACGTTTGTCTGCTATCCTGGCTGCATCTGCCATCTAGCGGAGCGTTTTAGAGTTACTGTTTGAACCCTGTTACCTCTCCTCCTCTATTTTTCTGGACACTAGTTTACCAGCAGTGACCTTGGCATGATGTGTTGTTGCGGTGTTCCTGCCTTTCCGGCACACATAGGGATATAAATGCCATAACAGTTTATTTTAGTTTACATTTATTTGCCAAGTTTCATTTGTAGTCTACAGGAGTAGTTTTTACATTATTCTACAACTTCACACATAGCTCCTTTGTTTTAAAATGAAGTGCTACATTTTGCTTCTTCTTTCGTCGCCCTCTGGTGAGTACCTATCTTCAGAGAGCTTCTCTATTTGTTATGATTTAACATTTTATTTATTTCACGTTCCTCATTTTTAGTAAGGGTTCAAATGTCGGGACTCACATCCCTTTGGGTGCTTTTCATCTCGGTTTGTTTCGGGCTTGTGGCTCGTCCCGATATTTGAGCAAGTAGATTGGTGTTTCGTCTCAATTGAGAATGCATGCATTCATCTCCATTCTACAGCAAACAATGAGGTAACTGTGTTTGTATCTAAGATTCTCGTTTCACTCACCACCACTACGTTTGATGTCACGACAGATATTTGCCATCGGGATCTTATAACTTATTAACATTTTTTTAAGATTATAGTTTCTATATTATTCATTTTCTATTAAAGAGATATGTGGTCCTGACACATAATTTTGTTTAATAAAAATTACAATGTTTATTCTTTTTAGTGTCGAAGTGCTATTTAAAACCATTATTAATCATTTAAAGTTTGTATAGTAACATTCCTAAATTCTTATTGTGCGGGTACCCCTTTTACTAATTATATCGTTAGCACATAATTTTAGTAAATAATTTCATCTATTCGTACAGGCCTACATGGCTATTAACATATTATAAAGATGTCATAGAGTCTTTTTTGTTTATTTGAAAAGAAAACATTTAAATAATAAATTTAAAAAATTAATTATGTAACAAACCACAATTCAAAGTCTTATTATTTATGAAAATTATTATTCGTCTGGGCATTTCAACGATTTTCAAAGCATCGTAGTATGGTTAATTTATATTTCAAGTCACTTTACATTAGCCTTTCTAAACTGTTTACTTTTTAATCGCCAATATTTTTTGTGTTTTGTTGTTCTGTTCGTTTGTTTATTTTGTTACTTTGTTGCTGCTATGCGTGGCTGTTTAGAGAAGGAATTTTTGGCGATTCTAAATACTTGGATGTATATTTTATTGCTCCCATTGAATTAATTAATTTGACACCGAAGCTCATCGGCTCATTATATAAGTAATAACATTTCTGTTAATTTATTTATTTTCGTAAATCGTACAATTTTCGTTTTGAAAAAAAAAATAGATGTAACGGAAGAAACAATATAAACAAAACATCCAATCGATGTGGCACACCTGCTCTCGTTTAAGCTTAAGAGCCCTATACAGCGGGTGCTAGATGCCGCGTCTGAGGTACGGAAACAAGTATGTGATAAGAGCTAGACAGGCCCCGTGAAAAAGGCGTGCAGTGTTTCGGTCGTTGGCTTTTTCCTAAGGAATGCTGAGCAGTGACGCTACGATTTTATTTACGGAAAGTTCGTACTATAGTCAAAGCACATGCTTCTCTATTTGTGACTTACGATTTCGGTTGGTATGTTTTACGTATCAGCAGTCTGAAAAAGCCGTATTTTTACATATTTAGGCACCCCGAAACGATGTTTCTAAGCAAGATATCCAAAATCCAAAATAGAGACGCATAGTTTTAAACGTGTTTTATTTTCGTAGATAGAGATATCAAGCACTCAATCAGTAGTATTTCTTTAAAAAAAAAAAAAAAAAAAAAAACTTTCTCCTGACACGCTGCAATGCAGTTCATGAGCGAATTGAAATAAAAATAATCACAAAACCAGTTGAAACATGGATTCAAGGCCTTAGGACGTGTTTCCTTACACGCAACACTGCGAGCAACTACATGTGACTAGCACCAGAAGGCATAACGCAGGAATATTATAACTACTGCATATGTTTAATCACAGAACCCTTACTTCGTCACAGAAATTTGAGCTTGGGCAAGAAAATACCTACATAGACTACATCAGAACACCACATTTATGAACGACTGCCTGCTGTCGCCTGCCTCGTCCATTACAATCTTGTTAATATATGTTTTGTTACTACATGCTACTTTTCAAACATACAGTAAAAAACTTGTTGTACTCCTAAATAAATATTTGGGAACTAGTTTCCAAAAAGTCTTTTTGTGTGTTAACAAAAATGTAAAATTTACAGGAATTGCTTGTAATGTACAAATATATTTATGTTTACAAAACGTTTTGTATATTTACATAAATTATTGTACATTTAAAAATTGATACCTGTACATTTTACATTGTTTTAAGTGTCAAAGAAATTATTTTGGCAACCATTTTCCAAGAATTTTTTTTCTGTATAAATACAACGTAGTTTGTAAAATGTGACAGGCCGTCGAAGATTATTATGATTCACGTCAAAAACTCTGCTCATAAAATATATCCGACTATTCTGCACAGGTATTTGGAAACTTTAGACCACTTTAATGAACTGCGACATTCTTGTCGTAGAGCCTAGACTGATAAACGTTAAGAAATTAGTTTATAATATTTTTCTTATAAAGGTACGAATAGTTTTTACAATGTAAAGAATACATTTAATTTTTTTGTAGGCGTTAGTACGGATACATAATTTCTTGCGTCATTTCATTATGTATCTAATTTGTCGTTGCATTAATTTTCATACTGTATGCCCACCATCTCGGTAATTTTCGGTAATGATTCATTTGTCATATTGCAGTTACGAAGGGCTAACTAGAATGCATCTTCTGCTCTTCTCGAATTGCTCTTTCCCAAGAGTGTTGTCGATTGCTTGTAATCATACGCAGGGAAATGCATTTTGCTTGAAATGTCTTCCGTGAATCTTTAACACACTTTCTTCAACACAACACTGATTCTGTCGAGACACAGATAAAATTGTTTAAAAGGGAAGCGCTGCAAAACTTTACCGTAAATAATATTTTTGTTACATGTATATTGTTACGGCAACACAACATTTTGTTGTTATTAATTAAGAGTACTAGAAATGTATCTAGTAAAATGAAATCATTCTCACAAAAATGTACGTTTACTAACACCGAACGTGTATTTTAAAAGTTTTTCTTTACCGTATCGCAAGAATACTTTCCAACGAGCTAAACTGCTTCACAGTAATTTTTTATTTGTTTAAAGCCAATTTTTATACTGTGTTAGCAGTGTTCAAAACTACGACTGTGAAAATGAAAGGCTTTGCGTGACCGCAGTGAGAAATTTCAAGTTTTCCGCACAAATCTGTATTGACTCATTGCACTTTGTTTAGATATTTTCCTCAGAAAGTAAGATGGTCTCTCACTTATACATCTGCTATTCTTTTGTTTCAAAAATAATTATGGCTGATTAGGTTTGGCTCATAGGAAGAAAATCAAATAAGCATTATTATTAGTAATGGTTCTTAATGAAAATATTGACTGCAGAAATGACACATATTAAGATCCGAAATACTTACGCAGGTCATTCTATAATCGTTCTTCCGACCGGCACTATGTTTCCTGAATGTAATATAGTCCACAAAAGTTTAATGTTGGGACTTGAATAATAAGTCTACCGGGTTCATCAGAAAATGTAAGTCAAATTTCAATGAACTAGGAAGCTTAAATGTTCAGTTTTACGTATGTTAAGTCATTGTAACATCTAGCATTGAGTGTCGTTTAGTATGTGTATCTGTTATTATCTGTGTTAAAGTCATTATCGTAACGTCTAGCCTTGTGTATTATGTGTTATGCATCATGGTAATTGTATATGATGCTTCGTCCCAGTAATTATCTGTGAAATCACTGTTGTAACATCTAGCATTGTGTATTATGTGGTATGCATACCCGATTATCGTCTGTGAAGTCATTGTTGTAACATTTTTCCTTGTGTGTTATGTGGTTTTCATCCCGGCAATTGTCTATGAAGTCTTTGTTGCAACGCCTAACCTTTTGTGTTACATAATTTGTATCCCTGTAATTGTTTATTTAGTCATTGTTGTAACGTCTAGCCTTGTGTTTCATATAATCTGCGCCCCGGGAATTGTCTTTTGAGCAGCTTGTAACGGCTAGTATTGTGTGTGTTATTGTCTGCATCCTGGTAACTGTCTGTAGAGTGATTGTTGTAACATCTAGCCTTGTGTTTCATATAGTCTGCGCCCCGGGAATTGTCTTTTGAGCAGCTTGTAACAGCTTGTCTTGTGTGTGTTATTGTCTGCATCCTGGTAACTGTCTGTAGAGTGATTGTTGTAACATCTAGCCTTGTGTTTCATA